>JAQQRS010000019.1:83525-95144 GCA_028455805.1 Lasioglossum figueresi
GGGCCTCTCAAGGGCAAGGGGAAGAGGGGAGTGGGTTAAGGGTAGAGCGGGGGGGAGGGGAGGATAGGGGATAGGGGAGGGTAGGGGAGGGAGGAATTGGGGAAACGTTGTAAAGATTGTATACATTGAAGATAAGGAGAGGCGGCAATATAGAGTCAGGGAGATGTGGATGCGTGTAGTCTCTCTCTCTCTCACGACGGCGCGGGTATAGGTTAAGGTTAGCTGTAAGTTAGCTTGTAAGATAGGCTTAAGAATAAATGTATATTGCGTGGTGAGGCGAAAGGAGAAGGTTGGTTGGATTTATAACCCCACGGGGATCAAATAAAATTTATCTATCTATCTATATTATTCGAGAAATGGCAAAAAATTTAGATAGACACGTTCTTGTTGCGTTTATAAAATAATGTGAAATAGTTATTTCTAGAAGTCTGTAAACCTAGTGTTACGACGTTCAAGAAACGTCCAATTTAAGTCGTAAGACGTTCAAACCTAAAATGGATGTAAAATTGACGTCTTTAAGACGTCGTGTGCTATCCGAGTCGATTCTCGGTTCCGTTCGCCGTTTTGTTCGCCGAAATTAATGCCATCCGGCGCAATGTTCGGCGAAATGTTGAGGTCTGTACGAGGCTTTACGATATGTGTGTTGTAATCTCTGTTATACTTTAGGATACACAGTCACGCGCATCAGAGAACTCGGACGTATCGATGGTGTACAGTTCGCAAGACACGAAATCGCGTCCCGCACCGCCGAAGAAACCGCTTCGACTGTCCCTTCATCGTGCAGCGAGTCTTCAATCCGTAGAAAGTGCGCCGCCCGCTTCTCATTACGATAATCTGGCGAAAAAAGCAATGAAAAGGAATTACAAAGGTGAATCGCCGTCTGAGAAAAATTCACGAGGAAATGCCAGCGAAGATGCAGCCAATCAAACTCAAGAATCGCAGTACAATTCGCCTCAACCACCGTCGAGAACTCCTTCCAGAGCAGAATCTTGTCAAAGCGCGTTAAGATGGCCGTCCCCCAAACCAAGACCGCATTTGGCATCCGTCACGATGGAAAAGTGGTGTTGATTCGCGAGGAAGACTTGTCGTCGCGAGAACAATATTTTTCAATTCAATTGTTATTCTTTACGAGACGTACTTTCTTGCGCGTATTACGAGAAAGTGCTATTTGCCAGGAATTGAAGATCTCTGTGTGCTATCGGGAAAAGATTTTTACGCAACGTATAAAGCTCTTAGGTAATAAGTAGGTAAATAAAATTTAATATTTTGTTATACGACAAATTTGAAGACTGACTCGCTCGGAACTAAATTTTATTATAAGCTTCTTAGCATGGTAGTTTTAGATATTGAAAAAGTTCGTGTATAGGTAGAATATTCGACTATAGGTGACCACCTAATCGATCTTGTTTATGTTGAGTTTTATCAAAAACTCCGGGTTTTTCTCTGTCAGCATCGTTGAACCAGCGGAAGGGTATTCTTCTCTAGCATTTCGTTAATAATTTGTTTCGTACCGCGTTGTGCACATTTAAGTTGTACCTGCGTTGAGTAGTAATATTTCTTTGGTTCGCAATTTAACAAAAAATAACCAGCATGCCTAACAGAGCTTTCAGTAGAAAATATGCGCACGGTAAAGTTCGGCAACAACGTAACGCGGAAGAAGGGTAAAAGCGCTCTCCTTCGAGGGTTGGACGAGTTGGATGTCTTTTATTTATTAGTCTTTAAAAGTTTTCCAAGAGAAAGTCTTTGGACAATGTCTCCGAGGGAAACTTTTCAAGCAACCGCATTTAACGTCCTGCACTCGCCTCGGCTAACAATAAGTCGTACAAGTAGGTGGAAACTGGGATAAAACTGGAACCTCAACAATAAAGTGGTGTCACTGAGAAATTATATGATACGAGTACATAAATATTGGAAGCAGAGTTTATTAAGGCAATCTCTTCGAAATTGATACATTTTGTTCGTAACTGAATTTTCTCCCAATATGCAGTTTTACGTGTACAAATATTACACGTTATCGACACTGCCGACACTGGTGTATCGTTGAGAAAACAAAATTTGCATATACATTCTTTAATTCATAATCAATGGCATAAGTCATAGGGAAACGTGTTTACCGAAACAATGCCATTGATTATAAAGTTTACAATTGGTAAAAAATTCGATTAGAGCTCGAACAAAAAATGTCGCAAACAAAAATTTTCCATCTCGATTGCAACAAACTGGGGTAAAACAGAATATCTTGTCTCTTAACAAGGATACAGCTTGTACTGTTTTCTGTGTTTAATAATTTAAGATTAGCGCTCGGCACTCGCGCATCGAGATCGTAATTTATTTATGCACCAGCTCCGATAACGAAACCATTTTAAAAATAATAATACAGGTTCCAGTTTTACACATGCATTTGGGTTGGTTAATCGTCGTAAAATGTACCAGATACGTTGAGATTTTTAACATTAGCATATAGAATCGTTTTCCAAATGGATGATCGTATCTATAGTCGAATATCCTATGTCCTATATACAGCGGGACCTCGATTAACCGGCGTTTTAAAATGTCCATTATATTCCATAATAAATTTTTTATTTTAGAAAATTTATTTCCCTTCGTAATATAATCGTATTTAAACGCATATTTGTTTATAATTGGGATCCGATTAATCGAGGTCCTACTGTAGATATATATTTTGCTTATTCAATAATTTTCACTTTTCTAAAACGAAAATACTACTCCATAAGACTTACCAGAGAATATGCATATTATTATAACATTCTTATCAGCGGTTATACCACAAACTATATTATACGATATTGTTATTTTTGAAAATTGCAAGGTAAAATCTCGTTTCAAACATTATCCGCTCGTATACATACAATATATGTAAAATTACTATCGCGAATCGGTCACTGACAGTGAGCTCCCTTCTAAAGGTGTATCGCAGAGTGTATATTTTTATTCGTACGCCTAAATACAGCACATGGTTATTAATTATAATATTGACGTTAATGTCTTGTACAAAGTCTGTTAAACATACTCCAATACTTAAATCAACGCAATTAGAAAATTCTAACATTATCGTGAGGAGACAAGAAGGTGGCTAAGCAAAGAAACACTTTTTTTCTCGATTGATTATATCAGGCGCATGTATTATCATTGTTAGCTGAAATGTTGACACATCATGGACGGTGTACTGTAACGCAAAAATTAAGTAATGAATACAAAATCGGTATATTTGAAGGTGATAAGGAGACTGCGGATTTTTATACACGTAAAATATGTAAAAAGCATATGCAAATATGCACAAAAAATATGCAAATATGCACGAAAAATATGATCAGCATATCAGAACTAATACAAAGAGATATTTATCAGTTATGTTTTAATTAACAGTTTATTTATACGGAAACACCATAATTTTGCGTCATCTTACGACGCGACAAAAATCTCGCAATATTTTTTATTATTATCGAATGGTTCAAATTGTATTTTGATTTTGCTGCTTATGCCGCTTATAACGCTTAGCAAATAAACAATTCACTTGACATCTTCCGGCCACGATACGTATTAAGTATTCATATTAATTAATCGAATCATGCGATAGACGAGATTAAGAAGGAAGAATGATATTTCTTGTTTCCATCTTCTTATCTCAGCACAGTACATGATTTCGTTTCCGTTCACGTTACATTCTGATTGTACAGAGTATTCGTTCGTAGTATAGTGTCTATGCAAGAACAGAATAGGAATAGAGAAATAGTTAAATGGTGAAACCCAACCGTCGGAACTATTGTATACATATATTATTTAATCTACATACAATAATTTCCGTAACGAAGCAAACAAACTTTCTTTCGCTTCTTTTTTAATGCGTCGCTGTAACCAGCACTAGAGATTATTTGCCATCGTTCCATAACTCGATGTAACTTTGTAACATTCGTATACCAAAAATAAGACTTCTGTCATTTTTGTATGTAATTCTTAACGAGTATATTTGTGAAGGGCTTTTTGAAATTCTTTCTTGTGTAAATGATACAATACGTTTTCCATATCTTTCGATAAAATTCTTTGAAAAATTGTAAATATAAATAAGTAATAGATTCAAATGGCAAATAATTTACACACGAATAATTTATTTGTAAATTTGAAATTGTTATTTGTAACTTAATTATATTGTCTTCGTCATTCGTTATAATATAGAATTCAATTACATTATTCACTATTCGACATTATTTTAATTTACCTATGTAAACTTAATTTTATTGAAATTAGACTTAATTCGCAAGTAAGAAAATCCCACGATTAAGATATATTTTTAGAGAAACGTTTTGTAATAGATTCCGATTTTTGATTAATGATTTTGAAACATTCAAGGAGAAAGTAATTTAAGAAAAAGAACTTTAAGATACGTGCTAAGTACTAAATATAATACAGGTAAAGATTATAATTGCCTACAAGTTATGAAATATTTACATATTATACATATACAATATAAAAAAAAAACGTAAGAAAGTATTGTCATTTTATTTTACTTATATGTACAATTTGTTTTCAAATAAATCATTTATTTACCTGTGTAAAAAGCCAAAAAGTCTACGTTGCTATACGTTTTCGCAGAAAATAAACTCGAGTGTAAACAGTTAATTTAAAAAATAGTATAGAAATTATGTACACATAAAACACTTGATATAAACTTACGTATCTTTAATATTTTATATTTGCATTTTGCAGAAATGATCACATTTAATAAAGAAATTCTTAAAAACGATACACGAGGAATAATTTTAAACGGAAATGGCTTGTTTTAAATTTTTGTTCTCCTTCCTACCCTTCATCCCATTGAACGCTTTTTCAATCAAGGAACTTGATAACTAAAAATATCATCGACAAACTAAACAACACTAAATAATATACTATAGAGATATACTACATTTAGATAGTGTACTATATTACCCTTTGCAAATATGTATAATATATTAACTTTTGTGGAAATGTCGACAGACGCTTCTGTAGGATAGACTCTATACGGTATATGCAATCATTTTAATATGTATGTTTTTACCTTCTCGCGGATTTAACTGTACCAAGTATTACTGCAAATATAAAATTTGCTTGGCAAAAACCTAATTCAGTAAATGTACAGTGTATCCCACTTAAGTGTGTAAAGGTGAATAATAATCTTCTATTTAAAAACTACTAAAGGTACAAATAATTTTATAAATTCAGATTAAATGGTACAAGGGGCACATTTTTAGTACAGGTGAATATTTGTATAAGTTATTAACTAAAGAAATACAAGAAATAAATTTCATTCTTTAAATGCGACTATAGATGCACATTTTTTAATATTATTTAATAGCGCGTTTGAAGACAAATTCGTGTGTCGATAGCAGTCTGTTTCCATACATCGTCAAAAGTGAGTTAACAAAAAATGTAAAAAAGTATAGTATACTTATATGCACAAACTATAAAATGCATGTTGAATTGCTAATTTTTCCCACCTTCTTTGTTTAAATAAATATTTTTAAATAAAGAATTACATTATAAAAATGTATAAATAATTTTATTTTCAAAAATATAATAATTACAATGAGTATTTTCAACACTGTGCAGCCCTCTTACAAAGACGAGCCAAAAGGCTGTTCATCTGTAGCAAACTGTTAATTCCGTCCACTATGCCCAAGTGAGTTATTCCGATTTCCTGTAAAGAAAAAAATATATTCGATTAGTTTGTGAAAACACTGTTTCGTTTAGGCCATAAAAGAACTACCTAATCTTTAAATACGACACAATGTCGCCTTCTCATTTGTTTTCTACATTAAAAATACCGACATAGTCTTACTATGGTCTGTTTTTTCAAAAGATACGCTTATAGTTGTAATAAATTAAGAAATACAACCTCCAATCTTGTCACTAGAGTAGACCTCTCTTATGACTATGAGCGTATTTCGAGTGTTCTTTTTCGAAAAGTAGACCATAGTAAACATCATCGCCTAATCCAAGTTCTGCGATAAAATTTAACATGCATGTAGAAAACTGGAAAATATGCGACACGCATTTATTTATTTTTCATGATTAAGGTACAAAAATAGCACTGAAAGATGCGGATGGGAAATCTATTTTATGAAATATCTTGAAAAGTAATAGAGATAGAAAAAAAGGTTCATTTCAAAATTGGTCTAACTTTGTCGGTAAATCAGAGCCATATTTAGTAACAACTAACTTGAACGCGAAGTCGAAATAACAATTTTTGCAGTCTTTCTGTTTGTCTTATATTGTCATCGAGAGCCACCCCTTCAATTTTTATCTATCTCGCGCAAAACACCCTGCATACTTTTGTACGTTTTTTTAATCTGTACATGATTGAAGCAAATTGTCGACAACAACTATTCCATGAGTTTTTAAAAGTTTTTCTTACGTCACCTTATTCTCTACAAAAAGACAATCAATTACTGTATACAAGTGTTTTCTATCTGCATTAACTTTCAAGATATTTCATATTATATGTTATGTACAATACTCCCCTGCTCCAAGCGATGGGAGTTATCGCTGTCTGAATATGAAAACAGGTAAATTAAGTAACGTTCCGTGCAAGTATGTCCCACAGACAATTTGCTCGAAATTGCATGACATGAAAAGAGCAAACTAGTGATTACTAATATTATAATATATAAACTATTTCTACGAAAGGCGTCGAAAGACACCTTGTAACGTTTTAAATAGAAATTGATTGAGACTGCATAGATGCGTTAAAGGGGATGATTCTAAATTAAAAAAGTAAGTCGAAATAGGTATACATAAAACCGCGGTAGAAATAGCGTTAAGAGATTGAACGAGTAAGAACTATGGCTGCTCGATAAGCACAACTCTTTTAAGCAAGCGCTAGAAACATTCCATATTCATACGCATTGTTTACGTGCGTACACGAACTTTCTCGCCTGGTATGGTCTCGCGACTCTTATCTATGGTTACATCGAGAAAGAAAACAGACAAGCAGCGAGGAGAGCGTATGTGCATACTTATCGAACGGCCACTGTGCATGCAGGGTGTTCGGCAACAGGTGGGAAAAAAATGAAAACGCAATTCTTTATGGTAATATAAACCGAAAATACCGGATCAAAAATTGCGGTTTCGGCTTCGCTTTTAGTTATTGATGATTTAAAATCTCTCCAATGTTTCAATAGCCGCGTGCGCGAGTCACATTAAAAAGTGCGCGGACATTTATACAGGGTGAACCACGAATCGTGACCAGAGTACAGATTACTCTGTCATTAGCAATCCGATCGAAAATGTTTTTATCAAGTACATATAGTATGGTTTCCACAGGGCTTTCACGTGATTATAGCAAATTTTTTGTAAATGTTATGATACTTACCGAATTCGCCTTGAAATCTAACAAATAGGCGTAAAAAAATTATAGGTGTATTTGCACAAAATTAAAAGTGACCTTGAAAAATCATGAAAAAAAAAAGAGTTAACGAAAAATTTGCTATAATCATGTGAAAGCTTTCTTAAAACCATGCTATACCTGATAAAAAACATATTCGATCGGAGTGCTAATAACACAGTAATCTGTACTGATCACGATTCGTGGTTCATCCTGTATAAAAAATGACGTTAAAACAAAGAGTGGCTCACACGCCGCTACTGACAGACATTGATTGTTAATAACTTGAAACTAAAGCCAAAATTATAATATTTGTAGCTTTAAGTTTCGTCTTATATTATCGTGGAGAATCATCCCTTATACGTTGTTCCAACTATTTGTCGAGCACCTTGAAATATACAGAAACGTCATTCCACTTACCCTTACAAAATCTAGTTTCAGGGTTTCATCGATCGAAAGGTTTTTGCAAACTCTGAATATGTTGCTAATTAAATCTTCTGCGGAATATCCCATTTTCCATAGATGCTCCATTACCTGAATACGATACACGTTTGATTTCAGTGCGTACATACATTGTAAACTATACTACGCGAGACAATAGATTCGATACATAAAATTATATTTAATAAAATATCTTACCGAATACGCTTTTGAAATATCCCCTTGCGAACAAAACTCGAGCATTTGTTTAACGAGCAAGGGATGCGGTTCGTCGCAAACTTTAAAAACATTTTCACTATTTACATGACCAAAACCATTGTACGTTGATTGTAAATTATTTAAGGATTGTCTCATGTCGCCTTGCGCGGTGAACACTATCGCTTCCAAGCCGTCGTCCGTATACGAAATCTGTGCGTACACGGTCAATTTAGTTAATTGTTAATATCGTTAAATTGTTGTATAAGGAAAATGGATATCGCTTCCTTACATTTTCTTTACCGCAGACTTGGAGAACCTTTACCAACACTTGCGCATCCGACAGCTTTCCGTATCTCAGCATGGCGCAACGCGATTGTATAGGTTCAATAATTTTTTCGCTGTTATTACAAGCCAATGCGAATCTTGTCGTATTACTATATATTTCCATAGTTCTGCGCAATGCCTGTTGCGCGCCATCGGTCATACTATCGGCTTCATCCAAGATGACTATTTTATGTTTTCCCTTTGGAAGATTAACCTAGTTTCGAACAAACACAAAGTATTTACTACTAAGTCGTATATACGATAAAAGCATAGCATAAAACAAATTACATATAGAAACCTTCTTCTGAGCAAACATTTTGATTTTATTTCTGACAACGTCTATTCCTCTATCGTTGGAGGCATTCAACTCCAACACGGATTCTTTAAAAGCTGACCCCAACAGAATGCGTGCCAAGCACAATATTGTAGTAGTTTTTCCAACTCCTGGTGGTCCCGATATAATAATGTTTGGACAGTTTCCATGTTTAGCGAAAACAGACAATCTAGACACCGTATCTTCATTCCCAACAATGTCCGAAAAAACATGTGGCCGATATTTCTCAATCCTGAAAACAGTTTTATTATTACATACCTATCTTTTTATTATGCAGTAGGTATTTGTTAAATAATAACAACTTAACCTCAATCGTTTGAATCTGAACAAGATATGACTAGTATCGTTATTTGTTATGACATACCATGGTAAATGCGAAGATTTGTCGCTTTTCTCTTTAGGTTTTGAATTAATATTACTAGTCGACGGTAATATTTCTACATCCATTTTTTCTTCGCCGGTGGTTGCACCTGCCATCTTCAAAATTTGAGCACGAGACGCGGGAAATCTAAAGCCGTCTCCTTAAACATCGATTATGCGACAAGATAGAGATACATCTCCCTAGAATTTTAGTCGAAATGCGAACAAGAAAGCTACATTACCGACCGATGTGATAAATAATCGGTAACAAAGGATTTATTTAAACCGATTAAAATTTTGTATAAATGATTTTCCCGTTATTGAAGTGGATTGACGAGTATTGTATTAAAAATACTAAAATTAAAAGATTAAGTAAAAATGACACGAAGATTAACAAAAATCCTTATACATTAATTACGTGGAAAGTGAAATTATTAATAAGTACAAGTTTTTACGCTAAACCCCATCCCTTATATAATAGTCCCTGGCCAAAAAATTAGGGTCACTCATAACTGTTGACGTCTTTCATGTTTTTATAGTAAACTTGCAAGGCCTGAATGGAGAATGTAATTACTTAAATACTTTAATTCTTTAACTTTATTAACTATTAAGCTATTAAATAAACTGAATTTTAATTTACACGCATTAAAGAAAATTCCTATACGTACTCTCTTGACCAGACAATAATTTAAAAAAAAAGTTGTGTTTGTCAAAATTATATAAAAATAATGGATACGATCAAACAATGTACAAGAAGAATGCTAGAAAAGGTGCTGTAATAAAATCAAAGAGGGAAACACAACTTTGATAGTTAATAAATTTTAATTCTACGATTACCGCGAGAACGTGGAAATTTATAAAGTGTTCTCAGGGACTACAGTTACGTTTCTCGAGGTACCAAATAATTTTCACTGATTTACTGGAAACAATGAATTGTATCGAAAATAATTAAAGTGATGCATTTTGAAATCGATTTTTTTTGGCTTAGACATTTTATGCTTAGGAAATATCGCGTTGCCTCGGGAGAGGTCTCTAGCGTCGTATGAATTTTTCGTAAAATCTCATAAGATCGTCTCCCTTTTATAAATATCTCGTCGGTGGTTTGCGAATGAGAATCCAATATGGCAGCCGTCGTGATATCTGCACAAGTCAGTGTCGTGGAAATGTTTTGAACTCGTTGAGTAATCGTGACAACCGGTCGACATACTACGCATAGGTTAGTAATGTGAAACTACGTTTCACTCGTGCTTTCGTTTTTCCATTTAAATCGATGAATTTGTGTCAGGAAATCGGGCTTTTCTAAAAATCATTTTTCCCACACGATTGAACCACTATATTCGCTCGACCGCGGTAACGTTTCGACACAGGCATAGGTTACCTTTATTTTTCAACTGTTCGATTAAACGCGCGCGCGTCGTTAAACGAAAATTCGGTGCTCGTCTCGTTCAATTTCAAATGATACGTTTAACGCTACATCCGTCCTGCGACTGTATGTGTGCATGTGCGAGGGTGTGTGCATGTGCGTGTCAGGTGAGCGAATGTGGTCGATGTATGAACGTGCGTGTCCGTAAAAAATTCGCATTTTTTCTGTATACACATACACGAAATGTTGGTTGAGTGTCGCGCGTGTTTGGACCTGAAGAAAGAAGACTCGCGTTAAGTGCATCTTTGACACATCTCGCCATGCTGCACGAACAGCATGGTGCCACGACCCACGACCTACCACCTATTCAACGATTTCCTTCGGAACAACGTTTGGTAAGTTCACAACAAATCTATTTTTTATCCTATCTTGAATCTGCAACTCTTCAGCCACGGTTCGATTAACCAAGTACTGCTGACATTAGGGTGGACCTTAGTTACTCTTGGTGAAAAAATTTTTTGGGAATTTTAATGGTGCGACCCCGTCAATTTGTGCCATTTAGTGAAAAAATAAACCCTGTAAAAAATCAACTCGATCGGGCAATGAGAAGACGTGCCACAACGACTTTGTTTATGTAAAAAAATTAAATTTCGCTAAAAATAGGAAAAACAGTTTTTAACACATTATTTCATTATTAGATGTCATTTTAGACCAATATCTTTAATTGTAATAAAAAAAAGTTATTTATTAACAATTAAATTAATTTGTTTAAACGAAGATTGCAATATTTTTTTGCAATATATTTTGTTATTAATAAATACATACGTTTATAAATATTGGTGGTATTTATTATAAATGTTGACTTAATGTTTTTTTTATCGACTGTAGGGTAACGCTGTTTATACTCTGATACAATTTGTAAAATGTCCTGTCTCTCGTTTTCATCTTTGGTAATACAATCGGAATACTCTTTCATTAATTTTACTGCTCGTTCAGCTACATCATTAACGATTTGTAAATTCCCTACAATTCTTGTCGCCGCTTTATAATTATTATCCGCTTCCCACAATGCTGGGTCCTTAGACATAAAATCTATATTTATATCAAATCTAGAAAAGAATTTCAATGTTTGTGTAGAAACAAAATTGTCCATAGTAATATCTATATATAGTTTAATATCTTTTCCTTTTCTAGGAATGACCAATTTTTTACAATTTT
>JAQQRS010000019.1:102465-120109 GCA_028455805.1 Lasioglossum figueresi
TTTTTCAGAATTTTTTCAGATTTTTGTGTTGCAAACTGTGGTCGTACAAAATGAAAAACCGCCAAAAAATTGGAAAAATATTGAGATCGGAAAATGCGCAGAAAAGCGCAAAATCTAATTTACCCTGTAACTACCCTCACGGGCAAGCCAGAGGGCTGAAATTTTACTTAGAGGGGTTTTTCTTGGTCAGCTTTCGAATGGTTCGACAGCCATTGAGAAACCTCTAAGGGCAGTTTTGACCATCTTATTCTGCTATGCCCTTTTCTTTGAGGACCCAAACAAAAAAGTTTTATTTTTGCGTGTAACCTTGTAAATTGTAATTTTTGGAAAATATTTATTGCATATCATTTCGTAAACCAATGCTTCTAATCGATTAAAAATAATCAGGTCGTTCGTTAGAATTATAAAAAAGCTATTCCATTTTAAAAGGTGTACGAATACTTTGAACGGCCATTGTAGATCAAATTAGTTTCCCAAGGGAAATGTTAAAAAAAATTGTTTATACGCCTAAGCTGCATTTATTCCGTGTGCACGGTGCTTTACGTATTTCTTTTCCATGCTATTGTGACAAGCAGTTGTCGCATGTGGATAGTTTTGTCGTTATATATGTGGATTTGTATGTATTTTTATGAATAGTTTATGTATATTTGTTTTGTATTTACGTGTATAATTTATGTGTACTTGTATTTACGTATCATGTTTATGAATATTTTCATGTAAGTGTATTTCTATTATTTTACATTTTCGTAAAGGCAAAAGTTACTTCGAATCGCTTCAGGCCCCATCCTTTTCCAGGTTCTCCGACATTTTTCGAACACCGTGTGTACTGTTTTTGTAAATAATTTTTGTCGAAACTACATGTAGAAAACTTGGTTGTGCGCCGCGTTACGACGGGTGAAGAACATGCCATGCGCTTACTATACTTGTCTATGAAATCACACTTTATGGATCCAAAGCTTGAAAGTCAAGGTTGATTTTGAACTGAAAGTAAAAGTACAGGAGAAGCTTTGACGACAAAGCGTATAAACAAAATATATGTTTCGAGTATCACGCTTCCGTGGAAAAGAGGGAGATTCTATTTGGTTTTCTTAACCGGAAATTCTTGGATGCGTAAAACGTTTTCGTGGCTAACTTTTTAATTAACATCGCATAACTTTTTGGACGAAGCTCACCGCCGAGAAAAAATGTTGCGGTTACGCAAGAATGCCGCGCGCCAAACCAGTTCATCCGTGATGCATATTTTAAAACTTGTTTACAGCGTTCTAGCGTATTTTTAATGATACTATAAATTGTTGTTATTGTTATTATTATTAATTTAATTACTCTATTACCATTAATTTATTATTATTATTATGTATGAGTCTGTTTCGATAATTATATTGTATACATACTTAACAATTTGCAATAAATTCTTGTTTCGATACGCGTTTGAAACTTTGCTTTATTCAAAGTTCAAGTAAATTATTATACATATTGTGTGTATGACTTATGCGAAAGGAATTTAGAATACGAAATGATTTTACGATTTTAGCGAGTGACAGTACTTTTGAATTGTTACTGCAGCGATTGATTTTATTTTTAAGTTGCCCTTCAAGAATTTATCACCGAATCTCCAAATTATTACTAAATCTATGCGCGTCAGGTATCGCATCAATTCTTATTGCTATTGCTATTGCTATTCCTATTGATTTGTATCTGTTCCAGGCCATTTTTTTCTACACAAATAATTTATTTTCCCATTGCATATTATTATAGGATCACCCCATTATCGAATGTTAAACAAAATTTTAGACATTTGACAGAATAACGAGAGAAAAGTGATTTACCCTGTTGTCTTTAATATTTATTTCAAGGAAAGTTTATTCCATTGTCGTATATTTTTTAGTAACTTACAAATAGAATACTTTTTCTCAGAGCGCACTTTATTGATCGTAGGTATTTAGCTGTATACATATATTTACTGTTAAAACCTGTTATTCGCACAATACTGTCCAACAGCCAAAAAACCTTTCGATTCTCACGATGCGATTCTTATAGTTTTTCGCGCTGATTCCGAATCTGCCCTTAGTTTTTCTCCTAGACGCGCAGTTTTTAACACATTTGAGTTTGAAAAAAAAAAACATTTTTCAACTTTGAACAAATATTGCGATGTTATTATAAAAGATGTTGAATTGTTCTTTCCAGCAAAAGATTCTGTAGACTTTCCCGAATCCAGTGATATCAATATTAATACGTTATGATTGTTAGAACATGTTTAAACAACGATCAAAGACGGAGAGACACCACTTTTGCACCAATTTTTGAGGATATTTTTGAATTTATCTCAAAAAATAAGGGCACAACGGAAAATCGAACTATACCACGCGATAGAGCAGATTTTTATCTCGAGTAACCACCCTTTCAAGTTTGTTAGGTCGACGTTCTTTTCGAACCAGAAAGCAAAATATCTTCGTCCGACATGAGCTGCTGTCAGTCTTCATTTATAATGTTGCCAAAAACAAAGAACAAAAAACAGTGTTTAACGAGAAAAAAATCATTCGGAACGACCAAAAAATTCGCCGTAACGCTCGTATATTGAAATATTAGTTAAATAAAATATTTTCCATTACATTTTTGATTTTGTATATTATTTTTCTGAATGTAAATATGTTCAATATTACATAATACTTACATTTTTTAACTACGATGCGCTACATGAAAAATTCTGAACAATGGTTTCAACGATATCTCATTACTGAATTTTTATAAAACTGAAATCTCGAAAACTTCAACACGAAATATGCATTTTTTCAAATTTTCCAAGTTTTCCAATTGTTTTCAAACGTGTTCGCATAATCCGAAAAATCTGAAAAGATACGCATTAATAATCACGACGAGACGCGACCAACAAGATAATATAAACCTGGTACTCTGAAAACTTGAATATAAAATCGGCAATTTAATGCTTCCGGGTTTTTTCAAAAATCGATTTTGCAACCGAACATTCTGAATGAATTCACCGTCGTGCGTGTTATTATTCATCATGTATCGTGTTCATGAATTTTTTCGTAATTTTCTGTTGAGCAGAACAGCAGAAATGGAGCATGATTCTATAAAATGGTGGTAGGAAAGCTCCGACTAAAAAACCAATTTGGTTTGAAGCTTGGAGGCACTTTTCAACATCGTATCCGGTTATACCCTTACACATTTTCTTTTCTTTTACCTGAATTGCACCAACTACAGAATTCGAAGACACGAAAAACAATTGGAAAGATAAGATATTCGTTGAAATGAAAAAAGAAGGTTACATCGAAGACGTTTCTTTCGAAAGATCGTCGTTACGACAGAAATTGTCTATCAGCTGCAATTCATTTGCTATGGTTGATTGTCGCGACATCGAATTTGAATATTTATTTAATAAAAACAGACGGTATACGTCGAACGTTTTCCAACGTATAACACGTGCACGCGTATGAAAAAATGGAAAGAAGCAACGTTATATTTCTGTAGAACCCTTCCACGTATTTATGGAAATATGTATATAGCCGATGAAAATATTCAGGAAGCCATACGCGAGAGCGAAATTGTGACCGTTCCACAAAAGAAATAAGAATCTGGGTTAACGGAGGGAAATAGTTCGAAGAGCTCCGTCAAATACTATGGCACGGTAATCCATTTAATTTCATCGCCATCGTAATGACTGCGCCACCCTTCAATTAACACGCGTTGCACGTGTTCCGTTAAAAAGGCCGCGTGCAATGAATTATTTTTAAATTTATTTATACTTACTACCTTGACCTTTTTCTTCAATGAGATGGCAATACGGTAGAGGAAGACTGCTTTATCTCTTGTACCACGTGCTTGTTTATTAGGTAAACACTCTTTGTATATGGTGGGGCAATAACTTTGTCCGACTAAAATATCTTCGTTATTTTCAGAGATGTAACAAGATTTTATTTACATCTTGCCGAGATACCAAGGGCTGCGATATAAACATTGTGGCGGAATATTATTGTATATGGTACGCACAGATATTTCTCAAATTTTCGAACTGTGGAAGAATTACCGATGAATTCGTTTGGACACACGCTTTCGCGTGTTATCAGAAAGGATATACAGCATTCGATTTAGAAAATTGAAGGTCACCTTGCATATCTTATCTAACAAAATAGTATAAACACAACATACGCGTGGGGTATAAAAAACAGTACTACTTTTTCAGTGAAAGAAATATATCGGGAGACGAGATGCAAAGTGAGGGGTGGGGGTAGAAGTATCAGAGCCATTCTGGGTGGAAAAGGGAGGGTTAAGGAAAGGTTAAGAAAGAAGGGTTAAGAAGGGTTAAGGAGGGTTAAGAAACGTTGAGGAAAGGACAAGACGGAGGGGTAAGGAAGGGATAGGGAAAGAGAAGATTTGGTCTCTAGGTTATGCAGACGATACAGTGCTGATGGCGGAAGAAGAAAAGGGCTTGAAAGAGATGATGAAAAGGACAAGCAGGTACTTCGTGAGGAAAAAGTTAGAGGTAATAATGAATAAAGATAAGACGAAGATAATGATATGTGGCGAAGGAAAAAGAAAAAGAAAGAGAGACAGATTTGGAAGTGGGTAGATAAGGAGGTAGAAGAGGTAAGAGAGTATAAATACCTAGGATACGTCTTAAACAAAACAAACAGCGAAAAGGAACATATCAAAGAAAGGATAGGAAAGGCCAGGAAGGTGATGGGAGGATTGTGGGGGATAGGAGAAAGAAAATTTAAGGCTGACGCGAGATGGAGGATGAAGCTCTTTGACGCGGTGGTAAAAGGAATCAGTGCCGGAACTAGGCCGTGGCGAAGGTGGCACCTGCCACGGGCGCAACGGGCACAAAACTGCGGTAAGATAGAGCAATTCTTCTCAAGAGAACTACCATCGACATCGAGAAATACAAATAACGAACTAAATACAGAACTCGATCAACCTGAAAATATTGTACAAAAATAACCTGGCATGCGCCCCTACCCATCCAGGGCCGCCGCGTGGGTAAGAAGCGCCCGTATGTAAAAAGAAATATGGCGCCCCTTTTCCCAGCAGTACAATGAATGTCCTTTTCTTTTGGCGTCACAGAATTCGCGATAGGGAAATGCGTAACGGTCAAGTATACTCTCCCATTCTTATTTTTACCAGCGAAAATCGTAACCACCTGACGGTCTCGCGATGAATTATTATTGTGATCATTTTTACTTGCGAGAATCGTAGCCACCTAGCGGCTGTGTAAACTATTACCAAGCGCGTTTCTCCTGTTTACGATATTAAACGATTTACATTATTACTATTTTCAATACAGACCTGCTAACGATGAACTGTTATAACTATAAATTAAAATTTAGTATTAAATAACTGTATACACTTCTCACAACTAAACTACAGATTATATACGAGACTATCAAAACATTATAGAAGAATTTGAAAGCACTGTAATGCTATTTCAGTGTTTTGTATTTAGTATTTTTGATTTAATAAAATTACTATAAAAGGGCACACGCTTTGTATTTCATTTTCGTTTCGTACAGCTGACGTAGAAAATTGCTCTTTCGAATAAAGGTTCGCTGTCTACTCGTAACGCAAATGGTTTTGTATAGGGTTTTCCTAATATTTAATAATCAGCTCATTTATGTCATGTGACCAAAATGAATGAAGAATGCGAATAAGACATTGCTACGATAGAATTTATGAATATTCTTACATAATTTGCATCTTATCAAATATTTAAAAAAAGATAAATAAATACTTTTTAAAAATATATTGAACTCAAATATTTTTCCATATCGTATAATTATTACAAATGAATGAAACATACGTATAAATGTATAATTTTTGGTAATAGAGATTATTCGTATCAAAACTTTTCTAGACTTCGCTTCCGCAAATAGGTTGATTATTTCATCGTAATTGAGGCGGGTTGCTATTTCTTTCTCAATTGACAAAATAGACGTATTCGCCAAATGTTCTTGACTCAAAGAGGAGCGCAGATACGATTTAATAAGCTTCAGCTTGCCGAAGGAACGTTCGCACGTAGCCGTCGTCACAGGCATGCGCAAGAATATTCTCAAAACTGTGACTACGTTAGGATATACATTTTCAAGCGATAATTCGTATATTTTCTCCGATACTTGGAAATGGTTCATACCCTTGTCCTCGAGGTCGTTCATTAATGTCGTGGCTTGGAATTTGAAACTCTCAATTTCTAATGAAAATTCATACGGATCCAGGTCATTTGGATATTTGAGAGCAAGATCGGCTGCCATTTTGGTGAGCTGAGTAACGTCGGTGTCAAGAATCGCTTGGCCGCTCAGAAATGCGAAATCATTGGCAACTTCGTTAAGAGCGACGAATCGGGTATTAATTTGGGTAATCATCGAGTCAATAACTTGTATCGGTCCTACTTTAAATCGAGTTTGGGCACTTATATACTGAGATTCATCTTTCGCCTTTTCTCCTGCCATCATCTTCTTTCTCCGTTTTCGAGTGTCTTGAAAGTCTGGTGTTGTTTCTAATTCTCCAGCTGTCACAGCAGATGATTGCAAAATTGTTGGGAAGAAAGATTCTCTGTATGTTGTCGATTGTGACAGCAAACCTTTAATTATTCCTGTGGCTCGAGCAATATCGAGGTTTTTGTCTTGCAATGCTAGGTTGATACGGTTGATTTTTGACTGGAGCGAATCCCAAAACTTTAGTCGACCTATAAACTCAAAGGTTTGTATCGATTTTAAAATAGACTTAGCTTGCACTATTGTGTCCCCTGTATTCTGATCAGACTCTGTCATTTTTTTAAGCAGGTTTACGATTGCCGGCAGTTGGGAGTTTATTGCATGCACGGCATTTGCTTTTGACGACCATCGCGTGTCACAAGACCCCTTTAACGTGGTTTTTAGTTCGGTTTTCAGTAATTTCCAGCGAGCAGCTGAGCCAACAAAAAAATTATATGTTTGCTGGATAATACCAAAAGAAGTTTGCATTTGTGGTATTATATTCGCAGCACTAACACCGATCAAATTAACGCAATGGGCAGTGCATGGTACGAATCGTGCATTCTTATTCAAGGCTAATATTCGTGCCTGCACACCTTTATACTTGCCCACCATATTAGCTCCGTTATCGTAAGACTGACCTCGTACATTTGCAATTTCCAAGCCATCCTCTGCTAGTTTGTCAAGAATTTCTCTCGAAAGACCTTCTCCGGTTTTTGCTTCGGTGTTAATAAAAGTGATGAAGCTTTCTTCAATTTTACATTTCTTATTTGAATCAATGTGAACGTACCGAATTATCTGAACCATCTGTTCTTTATGAGATATGTCGGTCGTACAATCGAAGAGGATTGAAAAATATTTACCTTTCTTTATGTTTGGCAGCCAAATTTGAACTTGTGATTGAAGTTTGAACTTGTTTGGCAGCCAAATCAATCAATTCGTTTTGTATTTTTGGTGAAAAATAAGAGATTGCACCTTTATTGTGACTGTGAATATGTTTTTTGATAGTACTGTCGTAACGGCTAATCAATTCGATCGTGTTCAGAAATTTTCCACAGTCTGGTCGCCCAATGATTTCAGATGTCCCTCTAAGGGCTTCATTGTTTCCGACGCAGTGCAAAATTGCATCGAGTATTACTTTCGATACGTGTCTCCACTTTCCCTTTTCTTTTTCGAGTTGTTCGAGTAAATGGTCATCTACGAAGCCGCCACATTTCAACTTCTTCTCAAACGTCTTCATTTTTATATAATTTGCTCTACGAGATATAGAGCTTTCGTGTCTTGGTAAATAGGGGTTAAGATGTTGCCAGTCGTTAAAACCATTCAATCAAATGCTGCTGCTGTCATCGTTGAACAGTGTGCACGGGAAACAAAACAGAGAGTCAAGCTGTTTACAGTAGATCAACCAGTTCCTGTGTACGTGTTCTCCATTTGTCATTGTTCTCGTGAACCACTTTTTCTCAAAACGTCTATTGTCGGTTAACGGGTACGTGACAATATCGTCGCCATTAATAGGACCGTGTTCGATATATAGTTTGATAGCGTCCTTATTAACTGTCCAAGATTTAGGATTATTAAAATCAACGTCAATCGAATTTTCTACTGCGCAATCATGTTCTAATCTTTGCTGATTTTCGGAATTGAGATTCTTGGATTCTACGTTTTGTACAATATTTTCAGGTTGATCGAGTTCTGTATTTAGTTCGTTATTTGTATTTCTCGATGTCGATGGTAGTTCTCTTGAGAAGAATTGCTCTATCTTACCGCAGTTTTGTGCCCGTTGCGCCCGTGGCAGGTGCCACCTTCGCCACGGCCTAGTTCCGGCACTGTACATATCTCATTGGTTGAATGTCAAAATTGTATAAGCGAAAAAGCCAAAGAAAATTGTTGTTAAAGTTTGTTTTAACATCAACACTATAATTACAAGATGTTGGGCCCTTTGATGTTCGAATACTGTCGCGTACGAGTGTATATATGTGTCTGGGTCTTATCGACGCATCGTGGGAGGTATCGGGTCTCAGGTGAATTGTCTTATCGAATAGTTTTCTTATCGGCTCGCCGAGGCGTATCGAGGTGTCGGTTGAGATATTAATTATGTTTCTCTTTCTTTCCCATACGCCTTCTCATGTCCTTCTTTGCGTCCAAAATGAGCATCGTTCATCACGCGAGCAAATAATTGGAACGATATCGTATTTGGTTTCATTTTCATTTGAAAAATGCCCCGAATACGTTGGTCTACGTCCCATAAAAATGATGAAAAGTAAAGAAGTTTTATTATTGTATTAATTATTTCGAGTTTCGTTGTCCTTTTCTACTTCCGACAGTAGTCAAAGAATGGTATCCTGTGTCGGACCCATGTTTTGGACAATTATCGAGAAAACACTGTACACTAGGGTTAAACTTCATCTGGGAAAACTAGAAATTTTGGACTTTTTTTATACAATTAAATGTTTAATTTAATGTTTAGAAATCGACTGGTTCAGAAGTTATGCGCGTTTAAAGATCAGTGATTTTCACCGTTCTCGATGGAAGCGTCCGAATATTTTTGTGACATAAAGTTTTGTATTTTTCAAATTGTACCAACGGAATTGTTAATATAAAACCAGCCGCTCTTTAGGAATACATAGTGTATACTTAGTGTATACTTTAACATAATTCAACTCTTTGTCAGCTTTGTACATAATTGCATATCCATTCGAAATGTACAGCTTAGAATCCAAAATTTTACTGTGCCCGAATATTTTCGTGACTGACCGTAAATCAAACACGTTCGAACAATTGTATGGAAAAGTTTTTAAATTGTCATGGTCAAATTCGCGTATACGTGTGTTTCAATGCGCTATCCCTGCTATACCATTTGATCCAATTGTCTAATATTAACTTGACAGCCAATGATACCCCTGCAACGACGGGTGGCATTTGTCAGAACCCTTGAAGTCGTATTCGTATTTTGTCAACGTCCGATTGGTCGTGCAAATGTTTTGGTTTTAAACTAAACAGATATGTGAATTTATCTATGGTGGTTCTGTGCGTTTATCTAGGATGGTTCCTGACAGGAGTTCGTGTTCAAAAAAATGTTGGGTCCTAAAATTCTGAAAAAAATGTGACATATTTTGGATCCTAAGGCGCATTTTTCAGAATTTTTTCAGATGTTTGTGTCGCAAACTGTGGTCGTAAAAAATGAAAAGCCCCCAAAAAAATCGGAAAAATCATTTTTGTTAAACAAGACCGACAATTAGAGAATCGAGGAAATAATAGATACTCGAAAACTATTTTTGTATGTATTTTACTTTAAAATGTAACTTAAATATTTTTGAAACATTAAAAAAATATTGTTAACCTCGCACGAATAAACCATCTAATAAGAAATTAAAAAAATTAAGTTTGATGTATGGAAAAAAAAACTTTGCATCGACAGGTTCGAATATATTCCACAGAATATGATTTTTTCTCTCTCGAATCACATTTTTTAGGTCACACAATTGCTTTTTTCAATGTAACAATGCTTAAAATGACTTGACATACACCCACGGTAAAGCCAAGAAGCGTAACTTTCCTCCTCGCGGCAGAAACGTCGAAAAAATTCGGTTTTTATTGTTTTTGACAACGATGTCCCACAATAGAAAATCTAATAAAAATTGACAACACTGCCTGCTATAGTACTATATCGTGGAACCAAACAGCTAAACAGCATGTTTTCATATTCTCGAGAAGAAATTATTTTTCCGATTTTTCTGGAGTTTTTCATTTTTTACGACCACAGTTTGCCACACAAAAATTTGAAAAAATTCTGAAAAATGCGTCTCAGGATCCAAAATATTTTCCAGCAATCATCGGTAAATCCAGGAGATATAATAGATATTATTATATTTAATAGTGCTCGTAAACCTGGTGTTAAAAATGTTGTTGTGCTATTTTATACTTGACGAAATTATTAAAGGTTATTGTCGCAACAAATATATGGCCAAGAAAGAACACAAAAAAGTGTGCAACGAAAAAAGAAATCATTCTATGCGGAATTTGATGCACGGCCAACCGAAACTGTTGGATTCTGGATTGGATTTTATATCGGAGTTTTTTCAGTTTTTACATTATTTTTCTGAATACAGCAATCTTCGATATTACATAATACACCTACAAAAATGTAAAGAAACATCGAAAAAATGGATTCTTATTCTTTTTAATTACGATGCAATACATACAAAATTCTGAAAGAAATTAAGTAGAATGGTTTCAACGGTATCTCGTTACAGAATTTTTCGAAAACTGGTATCTCCAAAACTTCAAAACATAGAACATGCATTTTTCGAGTTTTTGGAGATTTCCAATTTCTCGAAACATGTTTCCATCGTTCACAAAATCTGAAAAATAATAATAGAAACGTGGCGCTCTGAAAACCTGAATATAAAGTCGGCAATTCTATGCTTTTGAATTTTTTTATGAATCGATTTTGCAACTAAAAATTCTGAAATAATTCACACTCGTGTGCGATGTTAGGAAGAACGTTGACGAATTTTTTCGTAATTTCATGCTAAGCAGAACCTATTGTACCTTGCGGTAAGGGTACCGACTTGAGAAACTTGTCAGAAACGATTTGCTTCGGTTTGGAAACCTTATCTTATATTTTGATTCTTTTAGACCGATTATCCGAATGAAATTGTCTGAATTACTTCGGATAATGTAATCGACGTTCTACTGTAACAATGTTTGCGACGAATATCGATGTGTGGTTTTCTAAAATTGCTTATACATTAAATAGTAAACCAATCCCACTGATACCTCAGACAAAATTCGAGTTGTTTGGTTGAACTTTTGAAAATTTATTCAGTTTCAAAGGGTGTCTGAACATTTTATAAAACCACTGTGACAACCATAGAATAACGGTAACCATTTGTCTCCAAAGTTCATGTAAAAGTAGGAGGGGTTTAAGTTATCATTTTGTTATCTTCGAAATTGTTTAAAAGATACGGATCATTAAATTTTGTCATTTGACCGATTTTCACGAAACAATTTATATCGTGTTCTTTGTAAATAATTTATAATTTTATACCAAAATGTAATTTTTTCTACTGGAAAAATGTCAAGAACATTTTTGTTCGTGTGTGAAAAATCACGTTATGGGATATATTATGAATTACATCAATTATCTAAATAATTTCTTGCTATTCTACTACTCTAAAGCCATATTTTCCGTTTCTTAAACAATTCGGAACATATTCTGTTCGGCAGAAGTGAAACACGCGACGACTAAAATTGAAATAATTTTCAATTTTTTAAATTTTCTTAGAAAGCTATAAATGAAATTCAATCAGATGAATATCAACGAATTAAATTGTGCAACAATTTTCAATTTCTAAAATCATCTTTTCTTTTCTTTTTGTCCCAGTTTTCGTACTTATCTACTCGAAATTATCGACTCTCCGCGAATTAAAAACCGCAATTTTGAAAAGGAACAATCGTAGAATACCGTCATACTTTTTTAAAATTGTTCACGCTTAAACCGGCGGTCAAATTTGCAAAATAAATTATTTAAAAAGGACAGTAGTTTGCGATGATAACTTTAAAAGAGTGAAATTAAGGACAGATTCGGAATCGGCGCAAAAAAACTATAATAATCGCGTACATAGTGGGAATCGAAATAACTAAAACAAGTTGAAATTTGTTGGATCGTGTAATAAGCGTGATAGAAATTGTTTTGCAAAGATAGTTTCCGTAAAAATCGTGGCAAACTTTGCAAAGTGGCAAACTTCGATGGTCCGCATCTTTTGAAGAATTTCAAAGATATGAAAAATCAAAATGATGACTTAAACCCCTCCTATGTTCACACGAAGTTCGACATATTTAAATTTCAGCATAATCCGAGACATACGCAGCGCAAAAAACGTGATCCAATTCACACGGTGCGACCCCTTGTCAGCCCTTGTCTCTAAGTACGGTTTCTGTACAGTCTCTGTACTAGGGTGGACCTTAGTTACTCTTGGTGAAAAAATTTTTTGGGAATTTTAATGGTGCGACCCCGTCAATTTGTGCCATTTAGTGAAAAAATAAACCCTGTAAAAAATCAACTCGATCGGGCAATGAGAAGACGTGCCACAACGACTTTGTTTATGTAAAAAAAATTAAATTTCACTAAAAATAGGAAAAACAGTTTTTAGCACATTATTTCATTATTAGATGTCATTTTAGACCAATATCTTTAATTGTAATAAAAAAAAGTTATTTATTAACAATTAAATTAATTTGTTTAAACGAAGATTGCAATATTTTTTTGCAATATATTTTGTTATTAATAAATACATACGTTTATAAATATTGGTGGTATTTATTATAAATGTTGACTTAATGTTTTTTTATCGACTGTAGGGTAACGCTGTTTATACTCTGATACAATTTGTAAAATGTCCTGTCTCTCGTTTTCATCTTTGGTAATACAATCGGAATACTCTTTCATTAATTTTACTGCTCGTTCAGCTACATCATTAACGATTTGTAAATTCCCTACAATTCTTGTCGCCGCTTTATAATTATTATCCGCTTCCCACAATGCTGGGTTCCTTAGACATAAAATCTATATTCATATCAAATCTAGAAAAGAATTTCAATGTTTGTGTAGAAACAAAATTGTCCATAGTAATATCTATATATAGTTTAATATCTTTTCCTTTTCTAGGAATGACCAATTTTTTACAATTTTGTTCTTCTTCTTTGTTGAGTGCTTCAACCATCTTTTTTTTAATTTCTACAGAAATGTGTGGATCAAAAAATGACAATCCCACATGTTCTGGTGACAAGTACCATAAGTGATTGCTCAGTTTTTGCAACGTAGCATTACTTATGGTTTCGTCAATCTCTTTATATTTCCATAGATCACTTAATAGTTCTAAATCTAACCGGGGTGCTATCGCAGGTACAGTGGTACGTACCCAAGCGAGTATGTATATATTAATTAAAAAAATACAAATACTTTGTATCGATAACTTTTCCTCACTACTTAAATGAAATTCATTCCTAAAAATATAAATTTTTATGCAATATATAGCCTTAGCCATCCACCTCGCATGGTGGAATGCGCCAGGCATCCTAAATCTAACACCTTTAGGTGGAGTTCCGCCTAGAAAAATTATCATAAGTTCTATCAGTTCCTTGTAATCATCCCTCGGTTGAATTTGTTGCAAATTGTGTATTGCCGCTTCAATCTTTTTATCAATCTCTATTACATTTTGACGTACAAATTCATCTTGTACGCCGGGCTTAAAATTGTCTTTATTTATTGAACTCCAAGAATTTTTAAATTTCCTAAAAAGAGGAACATCTGGACCCGTCGACTTTTTCATTTTTGTATCAAATGCAGCACGTAAAATTAATTCATAAATATGGTGACGGCATGGCAAATACAATAATTCTTTTTCTAATTTTTGTTCCAATAGAACGCAGGCTCCTTGTATTCTGCCGGTGTTGGTTGCGGTCGTATCAAAACAAAGGGCTTCTACTTGCTGTGATAAATTCCATTCTTCTGTCTTAGAGAAGATTGCCGACGCTTGATTGGCCCCACCACCCGATGGTATAACTGGAATTCCCAATAATTTTTTAATTTCCCCGCAACTTATAACTATCGGTAATCGTTCTACATTTTTGTGGCTTATATCTGGTATAAGTGTAGCATCCCAATGAATAGTTATGCCCCTAAGATTAATTTGTCCGAACATTTCTTGCAACTGTGCTGCATGCTCAGACCGATAATTATGTCGACATCTTCGAATAGATGTTCTATTTATTATTAATTCATTTAGGTCATGACCTAAACATTCTGCTGTTGCCATAACAATTCGAATTGCATCACGGTCGCTTATTCTACACGAATCTAAAACAGCTACTAATTTTGGAGTAATAACCTTCTGCTTTCCTCGTCTTTTCTTGGGGTTACTCGGCCCAGGTATATTGTAGTCCTCTGCCTCGGTGTCATCACCATCAGGTACCTGAGGCTCGTCCGAAAGAATTTCTATGGTTCTTGCTAACGGGACTTCTGTCTCTTCATCACTGGATGTGGACGTTGATTCTAATTGTACTGAATCTACAACGTAAAAATAAATTTGCTATAATTGGAAAATATAAATGTGAAAGCATTAGAAATAACTTCAAAACATTACCATTGATCGATGATTCCTGAGCCCGTTGCCACCGCATCTCTTGTTGTTCCTTCCGCTTTGCTTGTCTTTCTTCTTTCTCTACTAATTTACGATCAATAGATGCCATCGAACCGATTCGTCTCTTTTCCCTCTGCTGCAGGAGGAATATCTTATCTTCCTCTACAGAAATCATTTCTAAGGCATTCGCATGTGCGATATCGAATAAATCCTCTAATGAATCTATAAATTCTTGTTCTCGCTTTCTCTGTAGATCATTTTGGCGATTCGCGGTTTTATTAAGCGTTCGCCATTTGTTGTATAGTTTTTCCACTTTATTAATACTATCCGATGTTTTTTTTATTGGAATTCTCGCCTTTTCCCAGAAAATTTCTACTTCTTTCATCACTAAAGCCGCACTTTCACGTAGATTTAAGTTCACTTTTCGCATATTATAGAACAATACACGTAAAAGTTGTCCGTTGCTTGGCAATTTAGCCCCAACAATTTGTGACTCAAAGTGATTTAATAGGAATAACTGATCGCTGCTCCTTGTTTCCATCTTACTCAACTCTCTGTAGTATTTCCAATGCGAGTGCTACGAAGATTCGGCCTAGACTGCAGTGAGAAGTGAGTTCTCTTGTCGATGGACGTACGAAATGAGTTTAGGTATAACCATAAAAGAGGGGAGGCTTCTAAAGGGCCTAACGGAAAGTTTCCGAGGGTCAGTGGAATAGGTAAAAGGTTCTCAGGTAGCTGCAGCAAGCAAAACCTTGCTGACAGGTAACAGTGGTTTTCATTTCATATTGTAGTACTCTTGTACTCTTATACGCTAAAGGTTCAAACTTTCGAATAAATTATTCAAACTTATAAGTAAATATTGTTATTAAATAACCGAGAAATGATACTTTTGGTAAATAATAATAATTTTTTCAGCGGAAATGTTACAATGGAGTTATAGATAGAATTGGAGTAAAACTAGTGAAATTTCCAAACTTCAAGTCAATTGTGGCACCCTTTCCCTTTGTCCTATCGACTTCCGCTTTTGCAGAAATTATTTTATTATCAAATGGAACAAATCTAGAGGGTCGCACATAAAAATTTCGATGGTGGAAAATAAGGTCCACCCTACTCTGTACGGTGCGGTGGACGGACCACGAGACGCTGCTTCTGACTAGTGGTTCGCGGAGCTGCCGCTAGAGGGCCGAGAGGATGAAACGGTTTCTCGCAGTTGAAATGGTGCGGTGTAGCCGTTAAGTATCGTCCACCAACGAGGAAAAGCATACTTACCTGGCGTAGAGGTTACCGTGATCACGAAGGCGGTTCCTCCAGGGTGAGGCTCTTCCATTGCACTACGGTTGAGCTGACCCTTGCGAATATCCCTAATGTGGATATCTCGGACGTATAATTTTTGTTAGTCGGGACTGCGTTCGCGCTCTCCCGGATAAATATTCGAAAAAGTTAAAATATTTTTTTACAAACAGTTGCGTCAACTGTTTCTTATTAATAACAGTTTTACAACTGTTGAGAACGAAGAACTATTCGTTCGCGAATACATATACATTATAACAATTTCTACTACGTTTTTCTAATTAATTCAGAACATTTTCTTAAAAGTCACGCTCTAACTAACTAGCAGCTCAAAGGGGAAGTCATATTTGGGATAGCGTTGTTGTTGTTGTTCTTGTTGTTAATTCAACTCTGGGGGATGACGAGTTAAAATTATATCGTTGCATACTACTTTATGCATTTATAGAGCAAAATTATTGGTTGATGTACTACAGTGCCGAACAAAATGATAAGACATTGTTGTATTTTGTATATTTCATATAAAACAATATATGACCCTGTATATTAGATATGTCCTTCAATGTATCCATATTATAGAATTGCGAGTTTGTATTTTGTACACAAAAGTGTAAATGTACGTATATCCTACTGTGTTATATGAAATATACAAATACATCGATGTCCTTTCATTTTGTCCGGCACTGCATAGCAAAATTGGTTGATGCAAATATATGATTTCTCCTCTATTAAGATCATCAAGGAAAGAAATAACATTCAATTTGGTTTCTATTTCTTGCAAACGATACAGAGAATTTTAATTTTGCATAAAGATCCTTCGCAGTCTAGTCGCTAACAAACGGTTTGCTTATATTATATATGGCCTTCCAGAAATATTTAATCGAATCCCCTTAATTCAACGAATAAGATACTGTAGGTTATTTAAAACCTTTTGCGTTCAACACGTTCCGTGCCGAGCCGAACCGAGCTAAAGTTTTTATAATGCCTCATTCTTTTCGATGGGAATATATTCTACAGTCGTAAACTTGTTATAAAATATCTTTTTTCAGCGCATTAAATAAATATATCGGTGTAACAAATATATCTTGCTTCTTAATGAAATCGAATAGTTTTAGAGAAAACGAGTCTCAAAGTCGAGCATTTTACAAATGATGTTTTTCCTCCAATGAAATTGCCTTTCTCCTTCTACGAATTTTTGGCGATTCCATTTAATATTTTGATTCGACGTTTATTTCTCGATAAAAAGCATTCCTCGACGGTGAAAAATCATACCTTAAATTAATAATTATTGTATAGTACAGATTAATAAAGTAGAGCTGAAAAAATTATGAAAAATTCTTACGAGTGTCTTTAATTGACAGTGGATATCATTCAAGTTCGGCAGAGTTCAAACTTCATTCAAACAAAATTTTTTCCACGTTTCCCCCTCGTTTTAAACTATTATTCTTTGAATGTTAGGAAACATCTCCAGCTTGTTAGGAAACTGTTTAGGTTACAGTTACAGGCACTCGATATGTTTATACTATTCTACAGATAAGCAGTTTCCGGCTCTCTCTTCGCATTTGGTCGTCTCAGAATCATTCGAGCCTTCGCACAGTGGTTCCAAATCCCGAAAACCTGGCCAAAACCCCAAAAATGAATTATGAGCTGGGACGTTTTTACCCATTGGGATGGGTACTGTAATAGTGACTCCGTAGCGAGGTAAACGTGAAAATGCTTGTTTTTTTT
>JAQQRS010000019.1:140906-164073 GCA_028455805.1 Lasioglossum figueresi
CCCCCCCCCCCTCCCGGCCCCTAATTTCACATGAACTAAAACATATTTCGTGACGTCAAAAAGTGATCCATTTCACATGGAATAACAGTAATACAGTTATGTCCCATTCTAAGTCAATTCTCGATTCCGTGTTGCAGAGATGGGCAATTATTTATCTAGAATTTTTAAATAAAACTTATTTACATAGCCCTTAACCTTCATATTTATTCGAAGCTCGATGTAGCAAGATGATTTATTCGATTGTTTTATTCGTAACGAATATTTCGAAAGAATGAAAATCATATGTATCTCTATTCGTAATTTTTATTCGACTTCGAATAACTGATTGTGAGATCTTGATCCGACGTTGTCACGTCGTAATACGTACGTAGCAGGTACACTGACTTTCATTAATGTTGTACATTAAATTGTATATTCAATATTCGGACACTCGTAGGACGATAACAATTGTTTAAACAAATAGATTTGTATTATTTAAATGATTGTTTACACAAATAAATTTTTATTATTTCAGCACGTGTTTAAGCAAATCAATTTTTATTATTTCAGCACGTGTTTAAGCAAATGAATTTTTATTATTTAAACTATTGTTTAAACAAATAAATTTTCATTATTTCAGCACGTGTTTAAGCAAATGAATTTTTATTATTTAAACAATTGTTTAAACAAATAAATTTTTATTATTTAAACAATTGTTTAAACAAATAAATTTTTATTATTTCAGCACGTGTTTGAGTAAATGAATTTTTATTATTTAAACGATTGTTTAAACAAATAAATTTTTATTATTTCAGCACGTGTTTAAGCAAATGAATTTTTATTATTTAAACAAATGTTTAAACAAATAAATTTTCATTATATAACAAATGTTTAAACAAATTTATTTTCTATTATTTCAGCACGTGTTTAAGCAAATGAATTTTTAATATTTCAGCACGTGTTTAAGCTTAAACACGTGCTGAAATAATAAAAATTTATTTGTTTAAACATTTGTTTAAATAATAAAAATTCATTTGCTTAAACACGTGCTGAAATAATGAAAATTTATTTGTTTAAACAATTGTTTAAATAATAAAAATTCATTTGCTTAAACACGTGCTGAAATAATAAAAATTTATTTCTTTAAACAATCATTTAAATAATACAAATCTATTTGTTTAAACAATTGTTATCGTCCGTCTAAGAGTGTCCGAATATTGAATATGTATTATGTACAACATTAATGAAAGTCACTGTACCTACTACGTACGTATTACGACGTGACAACGTCGGATCAAGATCTCAGTTATTCGAAGTTAAATAAAAATTACGAATAAAGATACATTTGATTTTGATCTCTTCGAAATACTCGTTACGAATAAAAGCCGCAAATAAATGGTCTGGATAAATCGAGCTTTAAATAACGAATAAAGATGGCAGATAAATCTCGCGCGACATCTGGATTCGAATAATCCATATAAATACGAATCTATTTCTTCCAATAAAATCTGACGGATACTCTGCGACCAAGTAACGACAGATACAACCGTAAGATACATCGTGGCGCTGTATGCGGCTTACGAATAAAAGTTGAAGATAACCAGAAAATTTCTCGGCGAGACAGACGAATAAACTCTCCAAACCGAGCGCTCGAGAGATACAGTTACGGATGAATTCTCGCGCTGCATCCGACTTCGAATAAAAGACAAAAGATACAGTTTATTTTATCTGAAACTTATTTGAATAATTTTTTATTCAGATACTGCCCAACTCTGCCGTGTTGAGACATAGATCGGAACTGGACACTATTTTTTGTGGCTTCGTCGACCGCGCCGAACGTAAAAAAGGTCAGCACGTAAACACGGACCGTGCGGCCGAAGCCGCAACAAAAAAATAGCGTATCGGTGACACAATACTAGTGCAATACTGAAACTTCTTTATTTTTGACTTATTGTTAATGAAATTTTACTACCAAAACCATAACTCGTTTTAAGATCCTCTATCGTGATACGGAAGCCAAAACATACCGATCCATTAAAAAAAATGGAGGTGACCTTCAAATGTCCGAAGTACGTCCACCTGCAAAAAAACTACTATCGCCACCGGATGGCCACCTTCTTACTGTGCAATTTTGTTTCAGCAAATATTTCTGTGAAACTTATACTTCCAAAGATATCTGAGGTGCTAATAGTTACTGCCCCACCCTGTGTTTTGAATTATCCCGGAATATGGAACTGCAAAGATCAATCGAACATTTTGATTGGTAGGATTTTGATGAAGATCTATTTGTTTCAGGCAATCTACAAAATGGTAGGGTCCGTGATGAAAATGCCAGAAGACGAGTCTACGCCTGAGAAAAGAACCGATAAGATATTCCTGCAAATGGACAAAAATAAGGATGGAATATTATCGCTTGACGAATTTATAGAGGGTGCAAAGAATGACCCGTCAATTGTGCGACTGTTGCAGTGCGATCCGAGTGCACAAGCTCAGTGAAGCCTTGGGCCGTTACGCAAGTATTACCGTATCATCTACATACGAGAATCGGGAACCAGTCTGATAGTACCCCGTGTAAAAAGCATTACGATCATAAGGAACTTGTATGACGATTTTCAGAAGAGATATATAGCTGAATCACAATTTTTACCGTTTAATCAGTTCACGTTATCTCGAATGCTCATACAAAATTTGTTTCCTAATTTCTGCTGTTATCATGTCGTCGTTCATTCGTTTAATTGGCAAAAACTAGAAGATAAGCAACGTACGTGTTTCTTTATGAACGTAAATGTTATTTAATTAAAAGCGTAGGTGATAAGGAAAAGTGGTATTTTAAAATTGGACCGGTTCCCGGAATGGTCCAGGGTCACTGGGCCCATGGCGCTTGCGCATACCGCAAGCTAGTCTATAAGACTAGTCCAGTCGCTCCGTCTCATAAAACGGATCGGTTTTAAAACAAAAAGCTTGTTACGTTTTTGGATATATTGATCCCCTTGTGTGCTGCGTACGACGAAAGACCAGCAGAGCGATCCGCACTCTGTCATTTCAGGAAAACAACTATTTCGATCCATAGCTACAACCGAGAGAATCTGCTTCATCCAACGTTGCAACCTTGATATATTGTTGATACGTTTAATATGTCTGTAGTAGTGTTCCCAGTTTACTTGTTCGATTCGATGTAATGATTAGCCAGATACTAATTGTTATACAGAAAATGTACTATACAGGTACTTGCACCGTTTGTCATTTCGCAGAACGTCTTCGATCTAGGAATTTCATTTTACTTCTAATACTAGCACAGAAATGTACGTATTTGCTAATCACCTTTGATTATGCTTACGAATAACGATTACATATTTCGACATGTTTTTCGGAAGTAGTCTTTAATAAAAACATCTCTACCATAACGCAGCTCAAAATTCAATTAGTCGTTAAACGCGATACATACTTGGTTTCTAGAAACTATTGTATACCACTCCTATCTTTCTCCTACTTTATAGTCACGTGCAATGGACATACGAAATCATTTTCTCTTCTAACTATAATTGCTATGATTCGAAATTTTTGTATTAAATGAAAAACAAACACGACTCGACATTATTTAAAAGGTTTATTTGAAATGTAATTGAAATATCGAAATGTTCTCTCTACCTTTAAAACTACTCTAAAGTAATCATTTCAGTTCTAGCGTACGTGTATGTTTATTTTAAAGTCTCCTAATTGCGATACCACGTCTATAATAATGCTTTAGTATCTAATTATTTTACATTTTCCAATATTGTAGAATTGTATTGTACGACGTGTCGACATTTCTTAGAATACGGTCAAAGAGGTTGTATAACGATATTTTATATTGTAGTTCTGTCGTCATCTTCTGGATGCCTTTGTTGGAGTTGCTCTAAATCGTTATAATAAGTAAATAAAATAAATTACAACTTTCATTCAATTGTGAAATCGATCAAATTACCTTGTGCAAACGTATAGCCATTGCGACCGGTATCGAAATTGGAAAAGTTATTTTGATATCGATCTCTAATTTAATTGAATAAATCACTCCATCAGTAACTGTGATTATAATAATCTTTTCAATTTTCTACACAAACCATACTCCTCTTCCGTTGCTACTTCAAACTTCGAACTTTATGTATATTCACAAGCATTGCAAAAATTAGATTTTCCAAATAATTAATTTCTGCATTCGCTAAATGTAAGACACATTCGTTTTCAATATTACACGACCCACTTATAATTCTTACAAAATCAATCGAATAATGCAGTTATGAAGATTGCATAGATGAGATTTAGAACTACTAATTATAAGATAACTATTTTACATTATCTCTAACCGATACAGAGACTGGAAGGTGCTATGTTCTACATTCTACGTCTTCATTATTAGGCTGCGGATTTTTATGCAATTTTCAATATTTCTAAACAAATTTCAAGAAAGTCGAATAAATTAAAATTTTATTTCCTTATTTAAAACTGTACTAAATCCTATCGAATTTTATATTCTACCCTTTTTTATACATTTTCAGAAACCATAAATGCATAAAGATCCGCAATCTATTGTTAATCTTTAAAATTTTGATCGCAATGTCTCTCGAGTTTGATCACAGTTACACGATATCTTTATATATTCATAATTCATATTCACTCGTGTTTCAAAACTAATTCAGTCCTCTGCTAAGTTAGAACTCGGTAGTTTCTTGTTTTAAATAACGAAGGAAAAAATACGAAGGTGCTTCTTTCATTCGTCAAAGTGAATTGAAATGTTTCGTTGAAGGAATTAAATGGACTTTCTTTCTGTACATAGACTTCTTCGTTTGATCAAATAAATTAGGCGTTGGACAGGAAGTAATCAAAAAGCTATTACAATATACGCAATCTTTGCTTCTTTACGAAAATGTATGTACACTTTGATTCTCTTCGAAAATTGTATTTAGAGTAACTCGAATGAAACTAGAATAACTCTCAATGAAAATTCTATTTTTAAGTATCTAGAAATCTGATATAGAGTAAATAGATTTGCACCTAGATAACGACAACAATCTATTACACGTGTCTATGAGATAGGGAAAATAATGCTAAGGGTAACGGCTACTTGCAAAGACACATTATTTCGTATTATATGATAATGTGCAAAATACTCTTTGTGATCCTGGCAGAAAGTTTTAGATATCTCATAATTCACTATTCTGGATCCTTCGATGATCCCATAATTATGAAAAAGAATTCCTCTTGCGTGACATCTTACTCTATTAACAACAATCTTAAATAATCAGTACTCATTTGGATAGCAAAGGTCACTGGAAACACAGACGAACACTTTGATCCGAAAAATTACGTTAACGATGTCTGTGCATGCATCTTTATGATACAGTAGAACTCCATTTACCTAAACATCATTTCTTAGTTAATACTTCATTTTTTCTTAATGATATTCAAACTTCAATTCAGCTCTCATTACATTATTTTTCATACTTTTTAAAGTCATCACCAGGCTGCGGATTTTTATGCAAAATAAAAATTGTCTCCATCGATTGCAAGAAATAAATAAATTCCCTTAATAATTTTAATAGATGAAAAATCATAAATATACATCTTCAATTTTCAATTTCATCAGTCTAGTCGTTACTAGACAGTGGTTTTTATGCATTTATTAGAAAAATTAGTAGGTGTAATTCGAAACAGTGAAAACATTAGAAGAATTTCAAAATATTGTTATAATATTTTCGACCTATTAAACATATTAGATGATTGCATATGTTCGTGGACGATTTTCATAGACGTTGCAAACTGTACTGCACGGTGCAGTGTAAGAATAAAAAATTATATAATCACCATTTTTTTCTACAATTAGAAATTGATTGATAAAGCTGTATTCTTTAAAATCTGCAATCTTATGCAATCATCTGATTCTAAGAAGGAGAATAAATATTTATTTCACTGCAGTTGATTGCAAATCGATTAGAAAAGTTTTATTTCGCATAAAGATTCGTTGTCTAGTCATTACACTCACTTACATGAGTACTGATGGTAACACACACTGGTATAACTTTGTTTCTCGATCGTAAATACCTAAATGTGCCTGGTACACATATGAATAAAAATAGAAATTATGCAGAAACAAAGTCAAGCATAGTGAACGTGTACACGCTTACGTTTAGCTCGAAATCAAATAAATTAATGTACAGTCACATTGAATTGTCTAAACCTAAATTTGAATCGTTTCAACAAACAATAACGAGTAGCGACTAAAATTATTTCACTTCAGTTATATTGACCCCTGTATGTGAAGAAATATGTGGATTTCTACTGTAAAAACGTTACAATATAAATTACGCATAAATACTTATTCTTATAATAAGTCAGTACATTACATTTACTTTATCTCTGTAATACTTTCGTAATTTTTAAGAATGTAAACTAATGTAAATGATCATAAAAAAGTTTGTCGTAAAAATTATATTTGTGAACATAAAATTAAATGTGTTACAGTTAAATGTGTATGTCTAGAACTAAATGGGGTACAAATGTTCTGTTTGTTGAAGGATATTCAATGATCGGGTCACTTGATATTTGATTTTCTCGTTGGAGTAATGTACTTTTACATGTATGAATTTTTTACGAACATAATGGCTAAAAACATGCGAAATAATCTAAAGCGTAATGGAGAAATAAGGGGTGAGATTTCATTTCTATGCAATTACAGACAAAAATTTGTAAATCTCATGATCTAACGATAAATGCAAGCACCAAAAGAAACTTCGTGCCTGCGCATATCAAGCCTTACTCGAAAGTAGATGAATGGCATTCTGCTTGCACGGTGTGCCAGAACAACTCGAGAGCAGAAACAGGCCAGATGGAGGGCACACCGTGCCGTCGTTGTAGAGAGCAGGTCGGTCGCACTAATGCACAGTGGTTCCAAAGCCCGAAAACCTGGCCAAAACCCCTAAACGTACTTCAATTTCTTTAAAAATTGGTATCTCATGGTTTTCGGGTCCGCTGATTACAAATCTGAACTCAGAATCTGAAAAAACAAAATGGCGGATCCAATATGGCGAACACATACATAAAAAAATGGGTAGATCTTATAAAAAATTAGTATACTATGGTCTTCGGGACCGCGGATTACAAATCTGAAGTCAGAATTGGAAAAAACAAAATGGCGGATCCAATATGGCGAACACATACATCAAAAAATGGGTAGATCTTATCAAAAATTAGTATACTATGGTTTTCGGGAACGCGGATTACAAATCTGAACTCAAAATTTGAAAAAACAAAATGGCGGATCCAATATGGCGAACACATACATTAAAAAATTGGTAGTTCTGTTTAAAAATTGGCATTGGAGGTGTATCGTACGTATTGTGACCACAAAACACAAGACCCGATTGGGAAAATTAAAAATGATCGAATCTTGTGGATTTTCGGATTTTTCCATATAATTATGTCTTTTCCAGTTGTTGAGTCAAGGGACAAAAGCTGCAGAGGAACAAGCGAAGTCAAAAAAATGTTCGCATCCGATTTATTCTCATCGTCGTTAATAAATACTTGTTTGTAAGTACTTTGTCCCCCACTTCCGTCGCATCCCCATTTGCAAATAAGCCGCGTATTGCCAACATTTGGTTGATTAAAATTTTTCAAAACAATGTTTTGCAATAATAATATACGTTCGACTGTATGGTCTAATAATGCCTCCAATTTTACTTCGGCGCAAGACTCCGTAATAAATATTTCCTCCATCCGGGGGTAGCATAATTTTTAGACAGGCACAGTTATACTCTCTACTCGTTTTTCTTAATTCAGTGTAATCATCTTTTGTCAACTTGCGTTCGACAATAAGCCCCACTGCCGCATCACCAGATATCGTTCTTTCATGTTCGTATGTTATCGACTTCATATAATCGTCAGCTTTCGACGAAGCTGCTGATATATCTTTTAAAACTTTTGATGCAGCGAAATTTCCGGATGCTCGGAAACTCATTTGAGTTGCATACGATAATGCATCGCATGAAAAATTTGTCCGAATATCTGCTGTCTTTCTTCGCTTCGATCTTTCGCTGGCGGTTTCAAATTCTAAAGAAGGACGGCCAACGTTTTGCGCATGGTTATCGCTATCTGCAGGTATGCGGAATGTAACAGAGCCATCGAGCCACGTAGCAAACATTCTAAAAAACCTATCATCCATTCTGTTTGCGCTACGCCATTTTACCTTCATTTTACACATTAAACTCCCTAATGCTTTCTTTGTTTCATGATTTATATCAATTAAATTCCCGTGCTGTTCGAATATCTGATTCCGAAGGTGTTCACAAAGTATATTAATATTACTATTAAAATGAGGTTTAATTAATTCAAAAAATTGTTTCCTTGTCAATCGGATTTCGCTGTCGCGAGATCCTGAAAGTAAATAATAGAAATTAATATTTAAAACATTTGTCTAAGAATTAATTTACTTAGACCTATCTGTCCCTTGAAGGTCGCTTCCTCTCTAGCTCTCTCATTGAAATGTTTATATCTCGGTAACAAATTGACGGAAAATAATGTTATTATACTGTTTTGAAATCGTCTGAATATCAGCTATAAGAATATTAAAAAAAATATCCTTCTTTTTTTTCAAAAAATGACTCGTGACCTTCGCAGGACATTTCAAGGTCATTAATAAATCAAACGCATACCAAAGTCAAATGTATTCCTTCATACCATAACATTTTTATTTGAAATATTTTTTAGTATCGTTCATACTTTCCGAGATATTTTGGTAAAAGACTATAAAAAGCTTACTCCGAGACATACAAAATGGTGGTACGTGAAAAGGGGCAGTTAGGGGCAGCTAATTTTTTTGGGCATTGCAAGATAATAGTATAAACTAAACTCCCATGCAAGTTTTACGGTGGAGGTGTGTGGAACTTTTGACTTATCTCTACATCTTTAAAATGTATGCGTCAAATTTTACGTTCCCCTTCCGTGTAACTTTTAACCAGTTAACATTAACAATTTAGCACTAAAATCGATTGAACTTACCTCCACAAACTGTATCCATTATGTGGTATAAAAATCACTAGCTTCCAATAAAGCTTGTACACTTTGCACTTATATTTCGTACGTACGGTCACGCGCGTGAAAAATGCCTGTCTAACGAACGCAAAGTTTCGACTACGACTGCAACTCAGGTAAAAAAAAACAAGCATTTTCACGTTTACCTCGCTACGGAGTCACTATTACAGTACCCATCCCAATGGGTAAAAACGTCCTAGCTCATAATTCATTTTTGGGGTTTTGGCCAGGTTTTCGGGATTTGGAACCACTGTGTAATGTGACGAATCTCGTTATAGAGGGCAGATCAATCGCACTTAATGTGGCGGATGTCGATCGTGTAGATTGAAGATTATTCTGCCCGTAATGTGAATTTCTATTGCATAAATGTATATCAGTTTCTCAAAGAAACCACTCCGTGACAAGTTTCAAGTCGGTATCCCTACCACAAGAATTATGCTCTATTTCTTCTGTTGCGTTTGACAAACCAACTTAAATTTGTCAAACTCCATTTTTTTTTAGAATTTTTTATATAGCGCATTGTAGTTAAAAAAAATATAAATCAATTTGTTCTACGGTTCTAAACTGTTTATATAGGTGTGTCGTGTGATAATAAACATTTTTATATTCAGTAATGTAAGGCACAAACTGAAAAGTGCAATATATAATATTTTATTTACGTTATATTTCGAATTCTGCATCGAATTCTGCATTCGTCACATCAGTGCGACCTACCTGCCCTCTATAACGTCGCGGTGTGCCTTCCATCTGCTCCTTTTCTGCCCTCGAGTTTTGCCAGCGCACCGTCCAAGTATATTCCGAGCCTTATTCGAAAACAGATGTGTGGTATTCAGCTTGCATGGTGTGCTGTCCAATTCAAAGCAGATTCCGAGTATTTTGCTTACTGAGTAACCCTTTGCACTCGGAGCTACTCTAATTCGAAACCCGAATTTTTCTGCCGGCCTGAAACATTTCCATTTTACATGATTTTCTTCATTTTATCCATATAAAACTGATGTAATACCTTGCACAATACTTCCAGTAGTTTATTAAAATATTAAATACGTTCAGTAATTTATTGAATACAATTTTAATAATGTAACAAATATTTTGAATAATGATAAGAATTATTAGTGGTTAAAACCCTTAGCACTCGAATGGTGACTGTGAGAGGCGTTCTAAAAACTACTGTATCGTTATTCAAAATATTGTTTACATTATTGAATACAGTAAAGTCGCGTTTACTGTCCAACAACCTGTGTTCTGCACGAACAGTGATCGCGTATCGACATTATTTTTTGATGACTGAAAAAATAGCCGAACGTAGAGAAGGATAGCATGACAGTGGAGTGGGTAGGCACTGGACAGTAATCGCGACTTTACTGTATCGGTATAAGTATTATACCAATTTTGTATCCATAAAATTTGAAAAATCATAGGGATTGGAAATATTCTAGCTAGGAAGAAATATTTAATTTTCTAGTTAAAATAGCTCCGAATGCTAAGGGTTAAGCAGGGTTTACCATATTTCTCTCACATAAATGGCTATCAAACTATATCTAATCAAGTCATTGCAATAAACACTACGAAATAAAAACGAAATTTATTTATTGCTCTAGTCTTTCTCTTAAAAAAAAGTCTAGTTAACTTCCAAAAGAGTAATCAAATATTGAATCCATTCCACGAACAGAACAATATTTAATTGTATATAGCACACTTAATTTTGCACCTTACACATTTCTTGAAGAGATTCACTGATTTATATACAAATTTATATTTGATTTGTGTGAAAATCATTATAAAGTTCTAAAGTTAGAATGATCATTTCCAACAATCCGTTAACCTTTGCTGTGTGTTCTCCCTTTTTCAATTTTTGTTCGTTTCAGTGAAGCGAAGATAATCCTTAAATCTTCGCGTATGAAAATGAAAAGAAAATCTCGAAATCTCTGCCAATCCGAATGACTGAACTGATTGATATTTTCAGAAGCTTCTAGGGCGACAGAAGATTTCGCATCAAGAACGAAAGTTATAGAAAGAAGCAAAAAAAAAATAAAAGAATAAAATTCACACGCACCAACTATTTTAGAGATTTATTTTTGCGAATGCTTATGCGCGTGCACGTGTACGATTGTGCTAAATGTGTGTGACAATGTATCGTTAAATACATGAGATAGGAACATAAACAGAAGACAGAAAAAATGTTCCGCGATCCGAGATCCGTTATTCGACTAGTATCGACTATGCATTATACATTTACGTAGCACTATAATTTTATGTCTTATTGTAATACATAGTATGAGTGCGATAAAGTTTGCAGTTTCTGCTGATACGAAGACGCGCAGCAGCAAAAAATACATGTAACAAATTATTCTAACTATAGTATTTATAGTACCAGCATAAGTAGTTTACATACGTTATCGGAAAGATATAAAACGTATAAAAAGAAAATTTCAAAAGTTCATTTTAACTTTCAATTGTCTTCTTTTTTATTGTCTCTATCACCATTTCCTCTTTGTATCTATGCTTTTACAGAGAAACAGCGTATAAGATACGTATACTAGAACGTATACATATTTATATTTGTATCTACGCATAAATCTATTGTATCTACTCTTAAGGTGTATATCTGTTCACCTTACGCTCATTAATGTTTAAGGATAAAGACTATGTAGTTATATATATCTCTAATCCGTATAATCATTGTAAAAATTGAATAACCTCATTAAAGTTAATATATAAGATTTGAAAATATATTTTAATTTTCTCTAGACTACTCGATAAAACAATGCCTTTAACTTCTAATTAATGTATGTAGAAACGAAGAAAGCGGAGGTAGCAATTCATATTTGAAAATACCATTTGAATTTTAAATCTAGCACTAGTCAAATCACTCTATACTTAAATATACTGTATCCTCTGTTGAGAAGCAGTAAACAAACACAGTATAGCGTCACACGATACAAAATAATATATTACTCGGATCATTTTAAACAGTCAATACTATATGTACGCATACTATGTAATATGCATAATTCGGTCAGCGTGTACAAGTATTTAATCATATTCTATAACCGTTTTGTGAAACACATTTGTAATATTGTATTAATTGATCAAGTTCTAATGGGCTAATGTTGAAAGTTTACGTGTTAAACACTGCAAAGTGAATTTAATTTGTTAACCTTCAATTACTCGCACTCTACTTTCTACATAACTGGTTATAACATGGAATATGGAACTTCATATCACTCCGGTATAAACAAACTTTTTATTCAACGAGATAACTACTTTAATGCAAAATTGATATTTGCTAGTGTGGTCGACCCCTTTGTTTATGCTTGAAACACTAAATTTAACCCTTAGCACTCGAGTGGTGACTCAGAGTTACCGCAAACATTGCTACATAAATCTTCATTTTGACACCATGAATGGAATATTGAAACTACTTAATTTTCATTATTTCTTATGGGACTTTTAATAGCTTATTTCTCGCATTTTTCTGATTAAAACAAGACTAAACACGATATAATTTCAATTGTATTTAGTGGTTTAATCGACGGTGAAAGTTTCGGTCGCAAGGAAGGACACGCTTCGGCCATTCATTCTGTCCTTCTCTACGTTCTTCTCTATTTATAAAAAAACAGTGACCCTATTCGAACACTCTCCGTGCAGAACGCAGCTGTTGGAGAGTAAATGAGGATTGTTTACGTTATTAAATATGTTGGTATCTAATCAATTACTAAATATTTAAGTATCGCATGAGGTATTATATCGCTTTCATATTCGTACAAAGAGAAACATTAATATACATAGAATGGAATTATTCTAGGTTGGATGAAATGCAAAGGGTTAAAGTTTTCAGATTGTAAAACCTGTATGCGAGTAATGAGAAGTTAAAAAAATTATATATGTTTCTGAACATATCATTTCAAAACACTTTAAATGCCTACAAAATTTTGTTCATTTACTAAACTTTCAAACTATTTAGTTTACATGTATAATTCAATTCAATCGACGTTAATAAATGTTTAAATACACGTATTTATTGGAATACTATCTTTTGGAGTTTCTAAATGTTTTTCGAAATAATTTCATGTACATACACCAGCTGGTGTATGTGAATCTAGATTCCATTTAAAAATATAAGTTACAACATAATTACCGTAACATGAAATATGTGCTCGACCCTATATAGATATAACAGATGATATACAAGTACATATAAATGTACTATAATATGTAACTTGTACTCTGCTAGGCTGATCAAGAATTTTGATATATTTGAAAGAAAATGATATTAGTAAATGAATTATTTTTTAATTCATATTCCATGAAATATTCATTATTTTAATACACGTACTGTTGAATATGAATATCTGCATCCAATTTACTTCAAATAATATCTATGGTGTTTTAATCAAAATTTTCCAAACAATTTTTGGTATACGACGTGTAAATAATAATTGTTCAGAAATATAATACAAATTTTGCAATTACTTTCATTATATTATAAATTTTTCAATCAGATCCTCGTACTGATAATATTTCCTATAATATTACACTGTAAATTGTAAATTACAACTTGTAATTTATATTTCAGTAGTTATCGGCGATTTGTAAAAATCCCTAAAAGTGGTTGTAAACTTTTTGATCAACCTAATGTACGCATAAACCTTAATTTTACCGAAAAATTTCTGTTATTACTTTGAAAAATTTGTATATTCTATTTCTTATTCTTTTAATTAATTTTCCATGAAAAAATAATAATTTTCTCTAAACCTTACTTCAAGTGAAATGTTATTTAATATTGCAAAAGCATACACAATATTATTTGGAAGTTATTTAAAGATACAGCAACAATTATCAGAAATATTGATTCACTATTATACATATAAATAATGCCTTTTTACTCTTATGATCCTAATATAACTATGTGTATATTGAAAATGAGATTTTACTACATTTACATTCTAATAAACTTTGTAACAGAGTTCTGTTGAATTATAATTGAATTTCTTCACGAATTATAATTATACAAAGTTATTCAATTGTATTGTATTCAATTATTTTTTACTTTGAAATTCAGTCGCTTCATTTATATAATTAAATTACAATGTAATTTGTATTTCTGGTCTCTTATTCAATTAAATTACAGTGTAATTTGTAATTCTGGTCTCTTATTCAATTAAATTATGGTGTAATTTGTAATTCTGGTTTCGTATTCAATCAAATTACAATGTAAATTGTAGTTCTGGTCTCTCATTCAATTAAATTACAATGTAATTTCGTGTACGGTGTAATTATGAATTATATATAAAAAGAATAAGAGGTGGAAAAAGAAAAAGATTAGTATCAGCGATGAACATATAGCACTATTCATATAAATTCATATTGTGTGAGAACATTTTTCATGTCGCACTAATCACTTATGCGGTCATATTCGCTGATAGTAATTGTCTGCAAGTTTTAAATTAATTTTAATGAACAGTCTTTGTTCAAACGTCTTGTCGCTAAGATTGCTGCATTTTCGAAGGTTGGTCATTGTCACATAAGAAAACATCCTCACAAACTTAAACATAAAATTGAGTTGTCTGTGAATGCGAAACAGATGAAACACGGATCGAAATTCAATTACATTGTATTTCTATTACAGTCATGATTCGCGTAATCGAATTATGTAATGCAATTACAGTGTAATTAAAATACTGTGTATATGAAATACAGTATAATTGAATTACGTAATGCAATTACATGTTAAAATCATTGAATAAGTTCAGTTATAAATGATAAAATTTTCAAGATTTCTGCTGCTACTGCTGATAAAGATACATGCAAGGAATCTATTACAAAACAGATGGAAAAATATAATATATGACAAAAATTATACACAAGAACAACTGTGGAGATTGATTGAGAGTATTAATTAATGTTTAAAATGTCTTACTTGCATCGAAGATTAAATGTATTCAGAATACGATAAATTCTTTGAAATAAAACGAATCTTGTACATCTTAACGAAAAGAAGGGGATGGTGAAGGAGAAAGAATGAATAATAAAATGATCCAATTTTTATGAAATATAAAAGTTCATTCAATTTGATAATATAAAGAATACTTTATGCTGCTGCGTGACACCAGAATGCTATTATGAGTAAGCAAATTGAAATATCGCACCAAATAATGAATTGTAGTATAATATAATTGTAACACATTGTTTCATGATAAAGATATAATATTTATACTAATTCCGGCACATTGGAATACTGAAAAAAGCATTGGTTTAGAAAAAAATACTGTTGTTTATTGCTTATATTGTATATCTACCTGACTAACTCTTGTTCAACTAAAAATGTAAAATGTTAGGAGTTTGATGGATTATAATTTTCACTTTTAACAACATCGATTCAACGACCGATACAAAAATTGATAAGTAATATAAGTAGACAGCGGATTTGATGCATTACGACAAAAATGAGTGGATGTAATTTAAAACAGTGAATATATTAGAAGAATTTCAGAATATTCTTATATTATTTCCAACTTATTAAACATATTAAGAGAGAAAATAAATTTCTATTTCACTCGAGTTTGTTGCAATTCAGGTAGAACATTTTTATTTTGAATAAAGATCCGCTGTCTAGTAATAGGAAATCCGTGTAATCAAAATTTTAACATATTCCATTATTATTTGTTGCCTAAGATTTTAGTACTTCTAACTCTAACTAGAGCATTGCAATCTAATCATAGAAACCTCGTCTCTTCTTACTATAATATTACTGATCTTATAAACAACCTACGCCTTAGAAATCTTCTGCATACTTCAGTAGTGTTCTACAGAGTCGTATAGTTTCAAAAAATAATTATTCATGGTTCATTTTTCTAAAAACTATTCAATTGTTACATAAGTTCATTTAAAGAAGTTTGTAGTTTCAGCAATATTTTTTGAAGAATGATAAACAATGTCAGTAAACAAAGAAAAAGTCAATAGCAGCAACAAAACACATTTTATTGACAAAGTATATAGAGATTTAAATGTAATTATGCTAATAGCTTCGAGTTGATCGCACTTACTTTTTTAGAAGAATTATATAAATTCTCATAGAATATACAAAGAAATGATACTTTTTGTAGGACAAAAAGAGAAATTAATGAATTATACGACTCAGATTTAAAGAAACAAGAAAGTTAATAGATGAAATTCTTAATATTTACACTGTAAAACTTGTTATTCTCTACCGGTGTTTTACTCATAAACTCAAATCTACAAACATTACATGTTCCTCTATTTGTAATGTGTCAGTCTAATTGTTAAAAATTGTTTCGTAATCTGTAAAATTGATTCTACTTAACTATGCGAAAGATGCGTTTAATGTTATTCGAGAAATTCAATTTCACTGCTATCGATTGTTTGTAACCACTTTAATGTTTTCCCACCTATCTAATTCTTTTTCCACGTTGTATAAGAGTAATTTATAATTAATCCTACACGTATTTATGTATTTATTGGTGCAATATGTATATGTGTATACGAAGTACAAAGTACGTATTACCGATATTGCGTTCGTTGTAATCTTTAAAAGAATTTTGTTAAACTTTCGCATAACTACTTCTAAACTAGCAATCCTTAGAGTTTCAAATGTGACTGTCATTAAACAAATCTATGGAAGATCCAATATGAACTGTAAATTAAATGAAAACTAAACGGACAAGGGATAGTTTCGTCGGAGATAATAAATATATAGGATACTAAATATGTATTCACGATGCTGAAGTGGTTTGTGCGAAAGTGTCAAAGTTTTATATTGTAGTATTGTTAATCATAGTTAACGGTTAATTACTATACTCAGGATACGATTAATTCTATATGAATAAAGAAACATTATATAAAGCGATGTAAGATGTTGACGTACAAAGTAAAGCAATACGAAAATCAAAGCGCAAACCGTTTTATTCTGTTGTATCGAGAATGGAACACCGGTAAATATAATTTACATAAAACGTTGGCCGTAAGGTATTATGAAATATTCATTTGCTTTCCACCTTATACACATTTATTGTAAGTGACAGTTGTTTATTACAAATAAGAACGAAATCACTTGTATATCAGTTGATTGCTACATTAAAGTGTTGATATTATACTCGTTCAACTTGAGTTTTAATACCTCTGCGACAAACACATACATATTGATTTTTACGAGGAAGTTCGTTCAACGTATCTTGAAATGAAAACAGATTCTCACATATCGAATTAGTTGAAATATAATATATACAAAAGTTGTGTATACCATAAATCATGTATTTTTCATTTAATACAAAAGTATGTTCCTAATTTAATGTTTGAAAATTAAAAAAAAAATGTCCCCGAATTCGAAGTAACTGCATCATATACGAAAGTGTTCTGAACCGGTTTATACTGATTCGTAACGAATTTGATAACTTCTTGGGCAGCAAGACCACCTAAAAATGCTGACACAGAATGTAATTCTGATCCGCCGAATCGACAAAACTCATGCACATAATCATCTTTCGCTAAAGGTCCGCATCCCCATTCGATTAATAATTTCGAAATACACGCCTGGAAGAAAAGTTACAAGTTATTATTTTTATTTTAAAGCGGTATTGATAGAACTACAGTAATGTCCCATTCTAAGTCAAAATTTTTTAACATCTCGAAAATTATATTCTCAAAGAATTGGATTAGAATTGGATTAGTTGGAGGTTTTTAAATGACTCATTTTAATCAGAAAAATGCGAGAAGTGTTTTGAGAAAGATTGTATAAGAAGAAAGTTGAAGATAAAAAAGTTAGCATCTCATTGGTATTTTAAACAATACAATGAGTTTTTTTCACTCGCTATCCTCTTGTATGTCCTAAAGTTACTCCATACCGTCAATTAAGGGAGTAGACTCGTTTATCCAGGATTGCAAGGGTCCGGGATGTGCCTTCTTATTTCTCAATAATGCAACGATGGGGTTTTTCAGTAGTCAAAAGTGCTAGATAAAAGATCTATTCAAAAGTCCTATTTTTACGTTTACGAGGCGTAATTTACATTATTCGGCACCGTAATTTGCATTATTCGGAAGCATACAGCTGCGCATGTAGATATTTTCATAAAGCTGCGACAGCTACATGCTGCCGAATAATGCAAATTACGCCTCGTAAACCTTAAAGTAGGACTGTGGAATGTGGAATGGGTAGACGAAGTGTCATAGAGCGGTGTCCTTCGCCAAACTTAGAATGGGACATTACTGTAATACTAACTGGTTCGAAATACTTTGAGTTTGACAATGTCCGGTTCCACTTGATCATCGAATTCACCTGGATAGGAATTGTACTCTGTTTGAAATTTCTCAATTCCTCTAAGGACAACATAGTAAATCATCATACTTTCTGGATCTTCTAAACTTTGCACTAAAATAAACGTACAAGATTGTACATACCGTTCACGCTCGTATAAATTTATAACCATTATAATATAATAGTTACGAAACATTACCAATATTACTTGCATCAAATCCTTTAGAATCGTATTCATCTGCGATACACGTTCCCCTTTCGACATGTATATCGGAAACATGTCTACAAAATAATTTCACATCTCTTTCGGAAATAGAGTCTGATGGTTTTCCCAATTGCCGTAATAATTGCGCCGTGCGACGCCAAACTACTTCCGCATCAGCTGCCGCTTGCTTGTGGTAACTAAAAGACAAGTAAGTATAAATTTAAGACGAAACATCAATGTCACGGTACGAAACTTATGAAACCTACATTTGCTGAAGCATTATGTATTTCTCAGTATCTGCGGTCATATCTGGTAATGTACCTTTTAATGGTAATAATCCACCTCCTTCGTTCTCGCAGAAGTCTTTTATAGCTTTAGCGATAATCCAGAATGAACTGTTCTGGAAATTTATTAAATAAATTCATAGCTTTACAATTTTCGAGAATTTACAAGCGGAGACGAGACCAAGTTTAACATGAACTTACAACTCTCAATCGATTCTATATCTAACACTCGTTTCTTTAAGTTCTATTGCAAAACGTAAATGATTCATTCAACGTATCTACTTACAATTTAGTATCGTTCGCCTGTTCTCGTAAACAGTAACGAACGTGTACATACAGATTGCGTTTGCATGTATACAAAGTATTTGACGATGAGTGAAAGAAAATTTAAAGCATAATTCTTTACGATATTGGTTATTAACGATTACAGTTCAGTTGCAGATCTTTATGCAAAATCAGAATGTTCTGCATTGATTGTGGAAAGCAGGAGTAAAATAAAAATTGATTTCATCCGTTAATGATATTATTGCATTAAAGACGATATTACAATATTCTTAAATTTTTCTGATCGTTTACTGTTTTATATTTCACCCAGCCAATCTATTCATAAATGCATAAAAATCTGCAGTCTAATCATTACTGTTCGCGTTTCTTCTGATTTTGTTAATAACTAAAAACTCAGATCACAATACAGGGTGTGAGGCACCTAAGACTTACACCGAAAAGTTTCAGGCAGAAAATGTTTGATTTAGTGGGGCAATTATTGTGACGGAGAATTTTTTTTTCTCTAGGTTATATTTTCTGATATTTCAAGGTCATCGTCGTTTTTTTTAAATGGAACGACGTATTTTGATTAGTGTAACATTATAGCTAATGAAAAGACAAATTCAACTATGTTGAGTTATTCTTGAAAAGGCGTAAGTTAACGTACGAAGACCTTGTTCATGCTTATCGCACTCTAGCAAGGTTCCGTTGATGCGAACACTCTATTTCATTATTTAAATTCCTCCTGACAGTTTGAACACTAGGATGTCTCCGATTAGAATATGTCCTTGCATATTGTAATTGAGCTTGCACTGCGTTTTTTTTTACATTTACATTTCGAAACTGAGGCTGAAATCATACTGATATAATATGACACAAAGTGCTGCACGGTATGGCAGTTTCTAAACAAGAGATGTCTTATACATGGTTGAATTTGTCTTTTCATCAGCTATAATGTTACATTAATCAGAATACGGTGTTCCGTTTAAAAAAACGGCGATGACTAGAGAAAAAAAACTTCTCCGTCGCAATAATTGCCCCGCTGAACCAAACATTTTCTGCCTGAAACATTTTCATGTATTACTAAAAACAACAAAGATATTTTCAGTGTAAGTCTTAGGTGCCTCACCCTGTATATCTATCTAGTTGTAATATGCTGTAGAATATTTGTAATATACGAGAAGACAAGTAATAATAGTAATAATAGCAGTGTCCTGTGTAAAGTCATATTACACATGGTCCTATCGATAGCAAAAGGTTTCTCTCTACCTTAGTTGTTAAATTAACACATTGTTCATCATTCAAAACGATTGCCACATTATCTGGAATTTTTGTATGTCCTATACATGTGTTCACCGCTTTAATAGCTTCTTCAAAATTTTCCTCACTATTTTTTGTGTCATTTTCATCCCTTCTCATTCCTCCCTTTATCATTTCTTTTAATTGTTGTTTCTCCTTATACGTTTTAGGTATTTCTCCTTTTTCCTTAATCCATTTCTCTAGGAATTTATATAATATAACTAAGTATGGTACATGAGAGTGATCTTTGAAACTCATCTCATCGAGAATTACCGAGTCCAAATGCTTTCTTAACGTTTCAAATGGCTTGTCTAAACGTAAATCTGGTGTTTCATTATCTGGATGAGTTTCTATAATAGTATGGTCTTTCACTTGAATTCTCAAGTATCCGATAAAACCTATACTTCTGCATACTATTAATGGTATGTTTAGCTTCCATAGCCTCTGTGATAAGAGAATTAAGGACCTAAAAATTTGTTTTGCTTTACATATTTCATTTAGACGAAACAAATGCTTCGATAGTAATTATTGGGATCTGAAATTTTGAGCAGTGCCGTCTACTGCCGAAAAGTAAAAATACTCTTAGCTTGGCGAATAAACTTACAGTGTTCATTAAAAATAATGTATACAAACTGCGATTTTTCCACCACGTAGCAAACAAAATTTTTTATTACAGTGCAGTGAAAGATTGCGATAGTAGAGCGAGTCAAAATTTGTTGCTCCATTTCCACACTTTCCCAAAGCCGAATAAACGCATAGTCAACATTACAAACGCATTCGGTAAAGCGGAGCAAGTGGATAGATTAAAAGCATGGAAAACTGCTTTGAAAATAAAGAAAATTGCATCCAACACGAAAATATGCTCGCAACATTTCAAGCAATCTGATTATACATACATTACCTGATAAGCTAATATTTAATTAAGATTAAACTAATCTATCCAAAGTTATATTTTCTTATGATTCAGTATAATAAAGCATGTACAGTAGGGTGGCTCTTATTTACTCTTATTTACTATTGTCTCAATTGGATTACGGGAAAACGTGCCTCAAATGGATCAAACATTAAAATAATTTAATGCTCATAAAATTGTTACTTACCGCGTCGAAAAATATGTCAAACAAAACCTGTAGATCTGGATAGACTGGGTCTTTTATGTCGTATTACTTTTTTTCGCAAAATAAACGGTTCTAAAAAGAATTGAGAAAAACGTCGGATCGATTTCTTTTTAATTATTTGGTACAACTCTGGGGAGTGCTATAAAAGAAATTCAAAAGTCGAAAATAAGAGCCACCCTATGTACATTTTATTCCAGATATTGATTTGAAGAAAAAATGCTTAAACAACACAGCAGTCCCTTTTCGTAATGATAAAAACACAGAAAACAATCAATCTAGATTAGAAAGAAGATTGAAGAGAGCTAGCAGAACAGGAGTAGGTTCATCATTATCATCAACAACAAATGAAAGAATAGTAGAGAAAGTATATTCAGAAATAATTTCAGAAGAAAAAATTAGTCAGATACATGCAGATAACAAAACTGGATTAAATAGTAAAGATAATTAAAATGAATAGAATATTGTAAATGAAGACAGCGAGTGCAATGAATGAGTGAACATAGAAACATTCATAAAAGCAGGAACTCCTGCTCCTTCGTTCGAAGATTTTGGGATGCGAGTCTATTCTATAGAGATAAGAACGCAATGAACACAATGTTAACACCAAGCGCTTCGTCGCCTAATTGGTTAGCTATATATATTGTCCATGCTCCCATGTCAGATCCCATTATTTATCGTACTCTTACTTTTCCGTAAGCGATGTTGCTACGACAACCGTAAAATTGTTGAAAAAGTCCGGACTATTATATAAAATTTGTTCAGGCTCTTCGTCTATATAATCGCCTCTGACATCTGAATTTAATTCCAAAAGCATTTGCATGGCTACTTGTGCTCTAGATTTTCCAACGCTATCTGCTTCTAGAAAAAAACTATCCAAATTGATTTAATAATTACACTTAATATTACAATGTTAACTTCATATGGCGAAAAATTATTACGAGTATTTGTAACGATATACATACTTTGCTCCGATATCTTCGTTAATAATTTTTTTACCGTCAACAATTGTAAATGCTCCGATACCTGGGAGGACTAAAGATTTCAAGATTTCTGTACCAAGTCCTGTAGCATTTATGAGACAAACATGAGCACTCTCTAACGCAGCTTGTCCATGATCGCCCCATAATCTATATACATAGCGTAGGCATTAAACGTTATGTTAATAAATGTAGAAGAATTGCATCTAATTAAACTTATTGTATAGTACAGAATGCATCAGTAGACAGAGAATTTCAATTACTATAAAACTACATACATGATTTAATGAATAAGAAAATTCCAATTCCTAACCCTAAAAAATTGTTCGCTAGTTCTTTACCTTAATTGTCTGTCATATTTCCTATATTTCTCAGATTGTTCTGGCGATTTCGGTGCTGGCGATGCCATAAGGACCGACTAGTGATGACAGGTCAATAATAACACTTCGCGTTTAGAAATACTATATAATACACTTATGATCCGTGACACATATCAACCGCGCTTGTTAAATATGTACGTATGTATACTAGGGTGGACCTTAGTTACTCTTGGTGAAAAAATTTTTTGGGAATTTTAATGGTGCGACCCCGTCAATTTGTGCCATTTAGTGAAAAAATAAACCCTGTAAAAAATGAACTCGATCGGGCAATGAGAAGACGTGCCACAACGACTTTGTTTATGTAAAAAAATGAAATTTCACTAAAAA
>JAQQRS010000019.1:171742-200830 GCA_028455805.1 Lasioglossum figueresi
ACTCAGTTTTGTACAAAGTTATTATCTAGCTAATAGATCCCTAGCAAACTAAAAACTTATTAGTTCTTTGCTAATTATCTAATGACAAACAATTCGATCGACTGTCTGCCGATCGATAACTGAAAATAAAAATACTTGAAATATAAATGGGTTATGTTTGAAACGGTACAATAAATTCGAATGTAATTTAAAGTGATTAATTATTGTTTAATCACAAATTGATCTATGCCGGTCGTTAATTGAAAATAAAAATACTTGAAATTTAAATGGGTTATGTTTGAAACGATACAATATAAATTCGAATGTATTTCAAAGTAGTTGATTACTGTTTAATCAGAAATTGATCTATGCGTGTACAGTCATGGCACAGATAAAGATGCCATATATTTCATAGCATTGTTCACGAAGAAGACTCATAACTGTATGTGTATATCAGTATATGACAGACTGATTAGTTGGTAAGCTTGAAACTAACATGGTGGATTTTAAGCGCATGTCAAACCGAGCGCTTATTGTTGGTTCGAGTGCTCGTAAAGAGAGATGTTTTTACCTGTTTAAAATGAAGGAATTAAATTAATGTGGATATTAAACGGTACGCCATATGTAAATTTTACCTAAGATAGATTACTGAAATATGGCAGAATCTGTTGGACCAATACTTCATGTGATTGTCGTCGGATTTCATCATAAAAAAGGATGTCAAGTAAGCCGCTATTATTATTTTCTCTAATTTCACGACAAACTGTTGTGTTGACAATTTTTCAAAATGTTATTCTTAAAGATTACAAAATTGCCTGTATCTTTCAATTAATGGTTATAATTGATAAATAGATTAATATATAAATATAATTGTCATATATAACATATTTGAATTATAAATTCATAAAGAATGCAACAATATTATGTTGTTTGATACCAGAACATTCGCTACCTTGGTTAGTACAGGTACTGTTTAAGTATGTAGTATAAATGTACAGACAATAAATATTCGATTTATTACAGTGAAATAGTAAATTTATATTTATAATTTTTTATTAGGTAGAATATTCATTTCCTCCTTTGGTGCCAGGGGCTCCGAACGAATGTCCGCTAGGTTGGAAATATTTGCCAACTCTTGCTTTGCCAGATGGATCTCACAATTTTGACGAAGATACAGTTTATTTTCATTTACCTAGATTAAATGATACAAAACGCACAATATATGGTATTTCGTGCTTTAGACAAATCCCAGTGGAGGTAATAAGATTCTTCATGAATAACATTTCAGTGTAGTCCAATTTTTCTGTATTTATTTTATTACACGATATTAACAACGTAAGAAAGTAATTATGATTTTAGTCATCGTAAATGTATGGTTCGACGGTTGAAAATTAAAAGACGATTGGGGATATAATATGAACAAACGAATTATAAATATAACTTATTTTATAGATAATAGCTATAGTTTTTCTCTATTTTAAATAGGATTTAAGGTGGTAGACTTGATTCAAGGATTGTAAGGGTGTGAGATAATGCATTCGATGTGGTTTTTCAGTAGTCAAACACACGATATAAAAGATCAATCTATGCCGCAGTCACCCGTTACATTTACGAGGTATAATTTGCATTATCCGGCAGCATGTAGCTGTCGCAGCTTTATGAAAATAGCTATAGTGACTCCCATCAATATTCGGACGCCCTAAAAACATGATAACATTTTTAATATCAGACTATACGATTTGAACTTTTTTGAAAAGTTAGAGCAATTAGTTTACTACATGATGTGAAGAGATATTTTTTCAAAAATTGCAATTGGTCGGAATTGTAGAGAAACTATTAAAAGTTACATTTTACAACATTTTTATGTGTGGGTCTCCATTGAAAATTTAAAAAATACGGTTTGTAGATCTGTGTCAATTATATGCATTTTCAAAGTTTCATTGAAATTGGTTGATGCGGACCATCTTTAAACGTTCATAGATCATTGCAACGTCGATCGATTTTGATGAAATTTTCAGAATACGTTTAATTGATACATATCTACGAAACGTGTTTTCTAAATTTTCCATACAAGCCCGCACACAAAAAAAAATTAGAAAATATAACTTTTAGTATTTTCTCTGCATTCTGGCAACTTGCAATTTTTTCAAGAATTTTGTTCACGTTGTGTAGGAAACCAATTGTTCTAACTTTTCAAAAAAATTCAAATCGTGTGGTTCAATATTAGAAATGTTATTATGCTTCCGAATAATGCAAATTACGCCTGATAAATTTTGAGGGCGATTGCAGCCTAGATTGATTTTTTATCTAGCGCTTTCGACTACTGAAAAAGCTCATCTTTGCATTACCCAGAAATGAGAAGGCGCATCCGGCACCCTTGTAATTCTGGAAACGAGTCTCCCCCCTTAACACTTGAATACATTTAAAGTTACTTATTAGAAATAGCTATAATTTGTTTTGCTACTTCTTAATTATATATCGCTACACTAAAGTAGTTATACTCACTCATATTAATGATTATTTATGCTATGTTTATTTATTTTCTGAAGTGTACAGGATGTCCCGAGATTTTCCGGCCAAAATACGGGAGCGTATTCTACAAATAGAAATTTAAAAAAAATGTTATTTGAAGTTCAGTTAGAAACGCTTTATTATAAAGTTATAAACAAATAAAATTGAATTTTGCTAACAGCAGATTTTACTTCGCAGAGTATCTAACAGGTTCTTATGGTAAAAGTGACACTGATGTTGAATCACTCCAAGATAATAAACATAATAACTATCGACGAATAAGACAACATGTTCAACCTTTCATACTCTGCAAAGTAAAATCTGCTGTTACCAAATTCAATTTTATTTGTTTATAACTTTGTATAACGAAGCGTTTCTAACCGAATTTCTAATAAAATTTTTGCTTATTTCCTCTTGTAGAATACGCTCCTGTAGTTTGGCCGGAAAAACCTGGGATGCCCTGTATATGTGTTTTACCTTTAAAGACAAAAATTTGTGAAGTAACGTTGGCACTGAATAAAACAATTGGTTGAAACCGATTCATTGATTTCAAAGTGGAATTGTTGGTTTTACTTTAATCTAAAGATAAATTATACATAAAAATGATCAAGTGTTTTTACTTGTTTATGCGGTATCCTCTTGGACAGTGCTAAGTAAACTCTTTAGTCAAAAGAGCCAAATATCTTCAGAATAACGGTTTAGATTTCTTTCAAGTGCTAAATTTCTTTACAAGAACCCTGTTTTTACAAGTTCGGTTGAAACTAGATACACTGAATGAAACTAGATATCATACTTTACAATAGTCTTATTTAATTATTAATAAATAGACTGTGGAACTTTATGCATTTATAGCAAAACTGAGTAGATGAAATTCAAAATTGTTGGAAATTTTTAAAATTGACGATGTCAATACATGATTTCTCCTCTATTCAAATCATTAAGGAAAGAAATAAGGTTCAATTTAGTTTCTATTCTTTGCAATCAATGTGCAGACAATTTTTATTTTGCATAAAGATCCGCTATCTATTAATAAAAATAGTGTAGAAATTGCTCTTTATTTGAATTCAGACATAACACACCGACTGATTGAAAAAATCGTATTAAACTACTATTAAATTAAAAAAAAATAAATTTATTTTAAACACGTCATTCGTGGAAGAGCCGCACTCAAGTAGCCAAAGAGCTGCATGTGGCTCGCAAGCCGTAGTTTGCTGACCACAGCTCTAAGACATAACAAATCATTTTTATGAATTTTTTAACCAGTTTTACAAAGAAATCATAATTTTACATATGCTAATTGGTGAATTGTATCTTTATCTTATCACTTAAATCTTGACTGTAGCTATTTTTCATTCTATATGCAGGTATAAAATAAAAAATACAGGTCCTCCGAAAGTCCTGGAACAGTTAAATATTTCAAAAGTAACTCCCTTAACTCGAAAATTAAACATTTCTTCAGACCTCGAATATTATGACATTCTATATTAATTTTTTTCTTTGTATGAATATAAAATTGATATAATACCTCATACAATACTTAATTTTTAGTAATTGATTAGATACCATTATTTTTAATAATTGTAAACAATATTTTGAATAATGCTACAGCAATTTTTAGTGACGACTCTGGGTTGCTACTCGAGTGCTAGGAGTTAAATTCAGTGGATTCCAGTTAATTGCAATGCCAGTGAATCGGAATAGATACTGAAAAGTAGAAACAGAAACTACATATTGTGGAATACAATGCTATTGAGACAGTAAACAGTTTAATTGAGAGAAATTATCAGTTGCGGTCAACCAAAATCTACTGTACTCTATTGAATGATCATCAGTAGATGGCGGATTTTATGCATTTATGACAAAAATTAGTAGGTGTAATTTGAAACAGTAAAAACATTAAAAGAATTTAATAATACTGTTACATTATTTTCAAACTATCAAACATATTAAGAAAGAAGATGAATTTTTATTTCTTTCCAGATTGTTACAATTCATGCAGAAAATTTTTATGTTGCATAAAGATCCGCTGTCTAAAATCATCAGACTGCAGATCTTTATGTAAAGTAAAAATATTCAGCACCGATTGTGGGCAGCAGGAGTTAAATAAAAATTCATTTCGTCCCCTAATAGATTTTTACACTTGAAGCCAACATAACGCTACCTTTAGATTTTTCTAATTTTGCACTGTTTTATATTTCGCCTAGCCAATTTCTTCATAAATGCATAAAGATCCACAGTCTTATGATCATTTTGTTTGACTTTAAATTGAGAAACCTAGGTTAAGTCAAGTTCATGCACGTAAAATACGTAAAAAGCTTATGCAAATATGCACATAAAATATGCAAATATCCACAAAACTATGCAAATATGCACAAAAACTATGATCAGGACTAATACAAAGAGGTATTTATCAGTTATGTTTTAAGTAACAATTTATTTATACGGAAACACCATAATTTGCGTTACAGTAAGTTGCTAGTAGTTTTTCCATGTTTGTAACACTTAGTTGTTGCCGTTTGTCAGTTAATATTGACTTATATGCTGAAAAAGTACGTTCTATGTTTGCTCCAATAGCGTTGCGATACATCAGTTACATCAGACACATTTTCCAGGATTCTTTTCTACCACTGCATCTATTTTAACACGAATTTGATCACCACATTTACCAAGAATAGCTCTTAAATGTTCAATACAGTCCCTGAATATTTTCATGGAATTTGTTTTATTTGTTTATAAACCGACAATTTCCAGTCCCTTTATTGTGGCTGGAAGAGTTTGTAAATGTACTTTTATAAACGTCAAATTTTGTGCAACTTGTGTCTGTTGCGACACATTCTGAGCTGTTGCAATTGCAACTATATCATCTTCATCAAAATCTTCAACTACCTATTTACAGAAACAAAATAAAGATTGTGAATTAAAGATTTTACTGTTTTCGGATGTTAAGAGAAAAGAATAGTCGAACCTCTTTAGTTTTATCCAAATTTTCGTCATAAAATATTGGAGTCAAACAGATCGCAGCAAAATGTAGTGAAATTATATAAAAGAAATATATAATATTATATGTGCATATATGCAAAATAATGTTTGCATATCGAAATATCTATTTACATAAACATCTGCAGTTTAATGATAACATTCTTTTGATATAAAATTCCGAGTTCGAAGAAAATTAGCTTTCAAAAATGTAGTGCCGTTAACATTAGCATTATTCGGAGTGTGTCAAGTCTAGTAGCAAGTGTGATACTAACTATCAAATACACATTTGCCCACATTGCCTGCAGCCACATGCAAACACACTAAAACTTTTTACAGTCCATTTCTTTTTTCACACTTGGTTCTCATTTGAAAGATTATAACTGCATAGTCTGCAGATACTTATGCAATTTTTAATTTTTGTAGGCAAATTTTAAGAAAGTGGGCACAAATGAAAACTTATTTTCAATGGTAGTAGCCTAAAATTGTAGATCTGAAATAAATAAAAATCGTATTAAATTCTGTGGAATTTTATATTTTAGCATTTGTTGGACATTTTGAGGAACCATAAATACATAAAGATCTGCAGTCTAGTTATAACTGAAAACTGTTGTCAAAAGAACATCACCAACCAGTGTTTTTGAAAGGTTTCACTGTCACCTAACCGTTGCGCGTTTCATTTTGGAAATTCATGTTGACGTTAACGTGACCCCTAAATTGAGAGTTGTACGAATTGAAAACCTTAAAACTGTTGTCTGAAACTTCCCTTTTTCAAAAATGGTTTAGTTTTGAAGTATCTGATTATAAGAATTACAATATAATAAGAAAACTGCGATTCTTCATGCAAAATAAACATTGTTTGTATCGATTGCAAGAAATAAAAACTAAATTGAATGTTATTTCTTCCCTTAATGATTTGAATATAGGAGAAATCATATATTAACATCCTCAATTTGTAAAATTTTTCAACAATTTTGAATAGTCAATTTTGCTACAAATGCATAAAGATCCACTGTCTAATAACAAGATTTAGATCAATTTTGTTAGGAACATATTATTTAAAAGTCAAAGAAATCATTATTTATGGTGTAAACTTTGATTCGTAACATGTAGCTTGTAAATTGTTTCTATTATAGCTCGGCAAACAATATGAACCTGGGGGAACATATTTTGAAAGAAACTATTGAAGATACAAAAAAGTTGGAGATATATTTTTTATAGAGATGATTTGATAGAGATTAAATAGTGCTTTTCCAAAATATCCATTTCTTCAGACTTTTTCAATGTTATAATTAAAAGAATGATTCAATCGCAGAACCAAAAACACATAATTGATAATAATCTTCTATAAATATTTCTTAATTTTTAAGTGAATTCAATATGTATTGAAGCGTTCTTTTTTTCAGAAATGCTTTATTTTTGAGATATTTGATTGTTTTCGAACTTTTGGAGGACCCTGAACGGAAATTATAAGAATTACAATGTAATAAGATTTAGATCAATATTGTTAGGAACATGTTATTTAAATGACAAAGAAAATGAAACTCGACCCTCATATTTTCTATGTTAATAATACAGGAAAAAGTTTGTTACTTTGCTAAAAGGTTTTTCCCTTTGTATTTCTTAATTTTTGTAATAAAAATTGTTGTACCTTCAATAGCCTTTTTTGAAATAATAAATTGTTTTTTGTTAGTTACAATTCTATTAAATTCGCGGAGAAATATATTTTGATCTTGCAAATAATTGTTCTGGCATTAATACAGTAACAGACCGATGGACCTACAAGGTTTTCACACAAGACTATTGCAACATTATCTTAATAGTTATTGAAAGCTGTATCCGAAATCATTTCAAAATTTAACAAAGAAACATCTCATTAAAGATTATTATTAGTTTAAAAAAAGTTGGGCACGTTTACAAATTAGATGCAGTTCGGAGTAACTTTTCCTGGTGATTAAAAACGATGAAAAGTTGTTAAAATTATGACTAGACTGCGGATCTTTATGCTAAATAAAAATGTTCTGTATTGATTATGGGAAGCAAGAATAAAATAAAAAATGATTTTATCTCTTAATGACTCTGTTACGTTAAAAATGACATTACAATATTCTTAAATTTTTCTAATCATTTACTGTTTTATATTTCACCCAACCAATTTCCTAATAAATGCATAAAGATCCACAGTCTAATTATGACAATATTTAGTAAGCCAATTGGAAGCAATATTTATATGAAAACAATACTTTTTTCAAAAATATTCAAATGTATTGTATCTATTATTGAGTAATTCATATTATTTTTTAAAAAATCTATATTTATATCCAAAAAAGGTGAAAGCTCAATCGCGAAAAGATATTTATCATCACCCTCCAATATATTTTACATCTCAAATAATAATATCCAATTCCCAATAGAACTGCTGGACCCGTTAAGTAACTGATTTGCAACTTTTTATTTCTCAATTATTGAAATCGTAAAGCTGCTTTTCGTGAGGAATCGTTGAAAAAATTTATTGATTTGAATGTATAATGTACAGAATAAAAATTTCATAAAATCTCCATGAGTGCAACCTTTTTATTTTTATAAAGCAATATAAATTATGTACTTTCAGTGCTCTATAGTTGTAGCGTTAAATTTAAACTGCACATACAAGATGTATCATAATAAGTAGACAGCTGATCTTTATGCAAAATAAAAATTTTAGTTTTTCTCTTAATATGTTTAATAGGTTGAAACTAATATAACAGTATATTTAAATGCTTCTAATTTGTTTACAATTCTAATAATAAGTAAAACCAACTTCAGTAGCAAACTAAAGATGCAAAACTAATGAAGTACATGATGTTAATATAATATGCATAATGCACTACATGTAAATATGTATGTTACGCGTGTTATTAACGCAGGAAACATCTGAAGTGCCAAATTTGAATTTCAATTTTTGAATATTCTTTTTCAGCATTATATAATTCATTTAACATTTTATTTAACTATAAATACGATAAAAAAGTCGTTCAATTTTTATTAAGATGTGCATTTTGTTAGATTTCATTTGTCTAACACATTTTAAAAAAAAAATCCTATTTAATAAATCTATATGTAATTATTTATATTGAAAGTATAAAAGCCGTTCTTAAAATTGAAGATAAAATATTCTCGTTGAATATCTTTGAAATTATACAATGTAAACATTTTAAATAGTAGCTGTTTGTACCTCATTAGAAAATTAAGCTACGGCATCTCTTTTCCAAACAGTTTGTTGTTTAAGGAATATTTTGAGTATTATTCATTTTTTAAATTAAATGTTCTTAGAAGAATTATTTTCTTACAATGTTTTGTCCAAATCATTCTATTACTCTTACATAACAATCATTGATAGTCATATCAAGTAACAACACATGGGTAAACATATAAATAGTAATTCAAACATTACAAATAGATAATTATTTTATCAAGTAAGAATCTTTATTTGTGCTCGTATATTTTCCAAGTATTTAAAATAAAATATCTTCTCGCTTTAATAAAAAGAATTGGAAGAATTTACTTTCTTTATAATTATGTACTATTACTAAACTTACTAATTTGATTATACATATACAGGGTGATTTTTATAAAGTGAGCGATTGAGTTTTCTTCAAGATGGATAGACATACGAAAGAATCGATTCAAAGAAAAATATTCTGTTCCGAGGGGAACATCTGATTTATACGTCAGAGTTCTAGGTGGAGAGGCCTAGGTCAATCTAATTTTTTAAATGGAACTCTATATTTTTGCCCCATACATAGTCTGATAGTATATGTAGATAAATTTTCTACAGCTCTCACATAATTAGACTGTGGATCTTTATGCAAAATAAAAATTGTCTACATAGATTGCAAGGCACAGGAGTGAAATAAAATTCTTTTCTTTTTTTAATTATATGATTAAGCTGAAACCAATAACACTGATATCTTTAAATCTTTTTAATATGTCCACTGCTTTAAATTGTGCTTACCAACAGGATTCGAACCCCAAGTCTATCTGTTTCATAGTCTAACGCATTAACTGCTTTGCCAACCGGTGATGTTACATTGTGCTTACCCAATTTTGTCATAAATGCGAAAGTTCAACAAATCTGCAGTCTACTCATAATAACTCTAGCTGATCTAGTTCCCACGAATATGGAAGTGCTGCGAATTATTATCAGAGCTGTAGACAGTTTCTCGAAAAGGATAACGCATTAATCCCTTGCCGTATTATTTACTTTACAGTTACAGTGATTAAAACGTCTTTATCCCCAAAAATGTCGTAGAAAAGAGAAGAAAATTTATATTTTTTGATTGATTCGAAACACGTAACATTCATATTCGTTAGACTTTGTTTACGTAACGTTATTTTCCTTAAGTATAGTAGCTGAAGCTTTAGTAGCTGAACCTTATGGTGTGGTTAACGAACTCGTCACACAAAACACTATCAGACTATAGAGCAAAAATATAGGGTTCTATTTAAAAAAATTTAATTGACCTTCATTTTTACCTATGTCTATCCATTTCGAAGAAAACTCAATCGGTCACTTTATAAAAATCACCCTGTATACACATACTATGTAGGTTTTGTTTTTTTTTATCCTTTTTTTTCGGATAAAACGTATATTCCAAAATGAGAAAACGAAGTGTGTTATTTACTTAAAAATTTAACAAGAATAAATTTTCAGAAATTGAAAAATCGTACATCTGATATAACGAGAGGCACTGTTCAAAAATCGGTTTGCGTGCTAAGTACATTACCATTGTATGGTCACATTCAAGTTAAAATGGCATTGATAACGCATGCTTATTTCGAAGAAGGTGACTTCAGTAAAGTATCATTATTAGAAGATACTTATCATCATCTTAATTCCTGTATGAGTAGCGAAAGTCAAATACCACCTCAAGTCTTTGTTGGTAATTACAAAATAATAATATTTAACCCTTTGCACTCGAAGCTATTCTAATTTAAAAACCGAATTGTTCTTCCGACTTGAAATATTTCTATATGATATGATTTTATTACTTTTATCAATATAAAACTGATATAATAGCTCACAATACTTTCAGTAGTTTATTAAAATATTAAATACGTTTACTAATTTATTGTATATAAATTTAATAATGCAACAATTATTAATGTCACGTCCGAGTCACCGCTCGAGTGCAAAGGGTTAATATAATCAAATTGTTTCTTAATGTGAAACATTATATATAATTATAAAACTATTATTTGTAGGGTTATCTGCAAGGGACTTTATTTTACAATTTCGTCACAAAGTTCTTTTATTGTTTAAATTACTTCTATTAGAAAAGAAAATAGTTTTTTATCAATCGCCAGTGCAACCGTTATGTGTAGCAATATTAACGCTACTTTCGCTATTTCCATATATGATCGAAAGTGGTTTACAGCAAGCTGCGTATGTTAGGTAATTATAAAACGATTATGCATTTCTCTCTCTCATTTGAGCTTCTTTTTTAACTGTATCTTCTGACAGAATTTATTTTGTTTTTATCAGGCCATCTAGACCTATGTCTCCCATACCTACATTCGACGAAGAAGACATAGTTCACAGCATCGATAACAATGTATCTACGATCAATTCTGTTAAAGATAACATATCAGACACTATGACGGAACACGTTAATGGTAATTCGAATAAACATTCAGATTGTATAAACGATAATAAAGCTGTTGAAAGCATGGAAGGTAAATGCATGGATGAATTTAATAACTTGAGCCTGCAGAAAAATAACAATGAAAACGAGAATTTAAATATGAAAGTTATCGAAGTTGAATCTGCGAAAGAATGTACCGAGACATACGCAGAGGAAAACAATACTACGTATTCTAGAAAACCAAATGATTATGTACACAGAGTACAAAGTGTAAATACAATTACGTTAGGTGCAACGGATACAGACAATACTTTACCACGTGACACGAGTAACGACGCGCTCTCAGATGCTCGTTTAACGAATAATATTACTCAAATTGCTCATATAAATCCAGAATTTTGTGGGTTACCCTTAAATCTGTTTACAAAGGTATGTAAATATCTACCACTGTTGGGGATGGGATCAAGTTAAAAATATGTATACTCACGAATCCGAGTCAATTTCTATAACCAAGTTTCATTTTATGGGTTTCGATTACTATTAAAAGCAATAATGTTTCAACGATTATATTTGAAAAGTGTTCATTTTATACAAACTGATAAATGAGTACTTATAAGTTTCGAAAAGATACTTATAAGTACTTCGATATTGAAAGGAATCAAATCTTTCGCAAGTAATACCCAAATCTTGGGAGTCAGAACTACGTAGTGGGTTTTAAGCACTTCATTAAATCAAAATTCAAAGATAAAATTAAGATATTTATTCATAGGCTTATTCAATAACATGATAAGTCACCTAAAAAATGGCAAAAAATAATAGAAGAGAATGGAAAATATGTTATTGAACAAATCTATGTATAAATATCCTAATTTTATCTTTGAGTTTTAATTTAAAATCGCTACGAACTTTCGTTTCAACCCAATATTTAACCCTTTGCACTCGAAGCTCAGAAATTAAACATGTCTCTTTAACTCGAAAATTAAACATTTCTTCAAATTAAATATTTCTTTGTATAAATATAAAATTGATATAATACCTCATACAATACTTAAATGTTTAGTAATTTATTAGATGCCAACATATGTAATAATGGCAACAATATTTTGAATAGTGATACAGCAATTTTTAGTGGCGACTCTCTGAGTGACCACTTGAGTGCTAAGGGTTAGGAATAGTATTTCATTTACAATACTTGAAGGTACTCTTTCCGAAGGTACAGAAGTGCTTTTGATAAAATGAGGTACTTCATTGAATTTTCACGCCGAAATAATAACAGGTCTTATTTGCAATTTAAATATTGTGAGTTTAGATTATTTTCCACGTCTAACGCAGCAGTCAATGAGCTAGGTCGTATTATTTGTAATTGCTATTTCATTGTCAAAGGATAACCAAATTATAATTCTCTATTTTGCATCTGTCTCTGTGAATTATCACATGTTGTAGATAAAATAAATTCATAGATGAAAGGATCTATGCATTAAAGAACAGCATAATTCATTTTGAAAGTAAAAAATGTAATGATTAGTAAAATCAGAGAATTTCTGGTACGATATTCGTAAAAGTTTCGAATCTGTTCAACCAAGATTCGAATTATACTTGCAAGTATTACTTCCATTTACCAAAGTACTTGCAAAAGGTTCGAAACTATCTGGCATAGGTTCAAGTATACTTAGGAATACTATTTCTATTTTTCGAAATAATTATAGAGAGTTCGAAATCGATCGATCAAAGTTCGAACCTGTTTGCGAGGTACTTGATCGTATCCCTAACTACTATACTATAACATACATAATAATATATACATAAAATATACTATAACACACAATACATAATCTAACGTTTAACAATCTGCATTTTCTTAAGGGTTATCTATGTTTACCATATTTATCGTTACCGTATCTGGATCTCTTGGAAGATGTTAATGTCAGGGGATACATAGTGGGAGTTACAAACGTTTTATTTAAGCAAAAGAAACAACTTATCGATGTACTAGTAGAGGTATGTTCGTATTAACAATCTTAGTACACAGATGATTCGTGTGTTTGTGTAATATTATTACGTACGTAGGTTGAAAATATGCGGATAGAAACAACTGATCCAGAATTAAGGAGACAATTACATCTTACAACAGAGGACCTTAGATTTGCCGATTATATAGTTCGACATGTAGCAGAGCCTCGCAAAGATATTTTCTTGGACGGCGTGGGATGGGAAGGTGGAGACGAATGGATCAGAACTCAATTTCGTGTGTACTTACTAAGTATGTTGCGAACGTCTATGCAACAAGATACTCGTCAATCCGATCATTATAACTCTGCATTTATTGCTGCTTGGCGTACTACAAATAATTATGAAATGTGGAGTAATTCTAATAAGCCTGAAATAAATAATATAGAACCTGGTCACCCATTCGCTGGGCAATTATCGGTTCAAGATATGAAATTACGATTGTCGCAGTGAGTAGTTTTATTTCATATGATTAGACAGCGGATCTTTATGCAAAATAAAAATTGTCTACATGAGTTGCAACAAATTGCAGTGAAACAAATATATTTTCTTTCTTAATGTGTCTAATAGGTTGAAAATAATATAACATTATTTTTGTCATAAATGCATAACATCCACTGTCTACATATAATGTACTTATCGCACCAACAACTGTTATATAAATTAAATAATACGTGCATTACAGTACAATGCAAAATACAGAAAGCGGTAGAAAATTGAACCAAGCAATGGCGTCAACTGGGAGAGCTGTTGCGACAACAGGGAAAGCTGTAGGTAAGTTGTATTTTTATTTATTAAAGAGAGTAGAGTATGTCAAACATTATTCGCATAAATTAATGATATTTTGATCGAACTATGAATCAGGTGGTGCACTTTCGCAAGCGAAAGGTGCTTTTTCTAACTGGTGGAGTACATTAACTACCGTGCAACCAGTCGAAGAAGGAAAGCCTGACAATCAAACTCCAAATATACATCAGACACTTTCAAATATGACTAATGAAACTATCATACAAGATGAAGAGATGATCGTATCTGCTAATGACGCAAGTTTAGAAGTTGTTGTAGATTAATATAGAACACAGCAAAGTTTTAATCGCTTACCACAGTGATCGGAAGAAAATTTTTTAAAATATGTAAAAAAGTGATACTATATCTACCACAATAATAAATAGGTTTGGTAGAAAAAGGATAATTTATTCATGCTATATACGATGTTGATGTATAAAACAGGAAAGTTGAGTACATCTAAAAAGAAGTTCAGGTAAGAGAACAAAATATAATTGCAAAATGAATAGTATTCTTAAATTAGAGCTTGAACAAGTTAATATATTAATGTGATAGCATGAGAAATAAATAATATAAGCTCTCTAGTAACGTTTTCTGTTAATAATTTACATGTAATATGTTCTGATTATTTCATTTTAAAATTAGAAAAATAAATTTTATCTAAGTAACCCTTTCGCTGCGGATATATAGTTTGAGAAATCGCTCGACGTTGAATATACGCAGCGAATAAGAAGATATGTATTATACACATATATTATTATACATAGTAGTATTAAACCGAAAGGAATTTGCGTACGTATTACTGACAAGAATTTGATAAAATGCATTGTACCAATTCTTTTTTAGAATGTATTTCAGTCATTAGAGTATTTAATCATTCATGCGCTGTGGAAGATTTTTGCTTATTTTATACACATGCCGCAGTAGAAGGGTTAAATACATTCGTACTAAAAAAATTGTAATTATCTACACCAGAAAATATTCTCATACGGACAGTACCCGAAGCTTCGGGTTCATAGATTTTTTAATTATCTCAAAATCTGTAGTATGTCCAAGTCATATGCTTAATACGATTTGCACGTCCCTATTTGTATATAAAAATGAACTTACTTGTTATATCTTTAACAAAATGTCAAAATTACTAAACGTGTGACCTATAACACTAAAACTCTTTATTAGTTTCTGCCAGATTTTCAAAGATGTCACAAAGTGCACGACGAAGTGTAAAAAACAATTATATAGTCCCCATTCTTTCCTAATTGTCGAAAAAGAATGGTGACTGTATAATTGATTCATAAAGCTGTATTCTTTAAAATTTAACCATTTTAAAATTTAACCATTCATGTTGTAAAGCTCTCAAGAACTTTGTTTTCACGAAATTTGAATTTAAAATGTTACATGCTACCGATAACTTGATTAAATGTACAAGAACAACAAATTTTTATAGTGATGCTGCGTAGTGTGACTATCCGGTGCTAGAGATGTTTGTATTAACGCTAAACCTACCACCACCGGTCGAAATGACTGGTTCCACATGTTTTATTTTACCATTATTGAAATAATAAAAATGGTTTCATAAGAAATGATTGTACAGATATCTTTAATAGAGCAAGTATTACAATAGGAGCCACACAAAGTCTAACTAAATAAAATCAATCTTGTCGTGTTTAGAAGAGAACATGTACCAGTTACTTTTAAGGCTCGGCAGGTTTAGTGTTAATATTATCAACAAGTTTATTAGAATCTCATTAATATTTCTTACATTATAAATGTAAAAAATAAATTTTCTCGATATAGATGTTCACTGATAAAAATCATACAAGTGTCAAATGTTTTTGTGAGCTTTACATCATACTAAAATGTCTTACCTGGGTAATTGCCCCAATTAGGGAGCTTTCCGTTGCAGATTTGTATGCAAAGCAGTTTGTATCTTTTGTTGAATGATTTTGTTAATTTGTCAATTCGTTTGCAGTTATTGCATTTTGCTTTCTGCTGTTTTGAGGTCCTAAATTGGTTTTCACCACAATATCCATGTGTGTTTGTTTTGGCTTTATAACAGATTGAATTGTGCATAAATATTTGACATGTATAACAGTGGGTCATTGGAATGTAGTTCTAAAATTTAGAATCTAGATAGTTCAGAACGTTTTGGACGTATGGCAGGAATCACTTCGCTTGATTAAGTCTACGTCTCTTCGTAATTTTGTCTTGTCTCTAAACAGAGATGCATACAAATCTGATTCTAGTATGGTATTATTGCTATGGAAGTTGAATTTGCTCTACAGAGGTTAAGGGTACAGTACAACAAACTTCTGTTTGCTTGATATCGAAAAAGAGTTATGTTATAGGTAGCCGCCATTCAGTTGTTCACGTTCGTCACTGCTAGACTGTCGATACTCGGGTCGGCTATCTTCGCCGAAAACTTCTTTGTGTTTAAATAGATATATTGAAACCATACAGAATATTCTTACATCTCGCGCGCGGACACACATACACACACACACACACTTATTCCTATTCATCCAGAGACTCACACAAGAATGTCTTTCCTATTTGAATTTGCAGATTTCTCAATATCACATTGCAATTTTCGGCTGTTCTTCGGAAAGCCGGTCGCGTCCAATTTGGTTGAAATTTTGCAAAGAGCTCGTTTTACATCAAGACAATGCTTGCGAGGAAGATTTTTGGCAAGTCAAAATTTAAGAATGAAGAATGTTCTAATCATTTCATTGTCACTCCCTGTAATTTTGAAAACTTTTATGCTTCGATTTCACTGAAATTCTTAAAACAGGTTCATTTTTGATAAAAACAATATTTGCGAGAAGAAGTTCTGATCTGTGTTAGGTCTGGATTTAAAAATTTTAGATCATAATATTCGAGTCGCCAAAAATCCTTCTTGTAAACGCATCGTTTTTATATAAAATTTCAGGTATATCAGGCGTGACCACTTTCTGGAAGTTTCGCTTAACTTTTATACAAAGAATAAGTGTGATCATTTTAGCAGTGAAGCATTTGTTATGCTATGATTATGTTTCTACTCGTCTTTGTTTCAGAATATTTTAATGTTATAACATAGGTCTTACTCTATTTCTAGTCTTTGATTAGTAATGTATAACATATGTCTTCAAATAAGGTCTTAATAATTTTAATTTTCTTTAGTGTTTGTACTCGCAATGTCTTTTTCAAAGTGTACCTATTTCTCAGATCATTTACAATTTTTAAGTAGTTTTGGTCTTAGTTTTGTCTGATTTCCTCTTCTTGATTCACATTTGACTACAGTTAAGGGGTAGGCTCGTTTCTAGGATTGCAAGGGTACAGGGTGCGCCTTCTCATTTCTCAATAATGCAAAGATGGGCTTTTTCAGTAGTCAAGACAACTAGATAAAAGATCAATCTAGGCTGCAGTTGCTCTCTAAAGTTCCATATTTACGTTTACGAGGCGTAATTTGCATTATTCGGCAGCATGTAAGTAGCTGTCGCAGCTTTATGAAAGTAGCTACATGCACAGCTTTATGCTTCCGAATAATGCAAATTACACTGCCAAATAATGCAAATCCAATCCTGGAAACGAGAGTCTACTACCCCCTCAAGCGTTTCTCGTAGCTTTATTTTCTTGAGGTGGAGGTTGCTGCGGAAAATGGAACACTTCCTCACTTATCACAACCACCGAGTTACTTCCAACTTCATATTAGCGACATAGTGTCTCGCTACGTCTTCCATTTATGCAAATGCATCAAATGAAACTATCCATATGTCTGTTGTATGGACTCGCAAAGTATCATCGCTTTGTACAGGATCTTGAGCTAGCTCGTGTCAATGTAAAAGCAGATATACTCCACATCGGCATACTGTCTAAACTACATTATAGGCCTATTAATAGACCCAAAAACATTACAACTTGCCTCCACAGCTAGTTGACATGCATCAATTAGCTTTTGGTTCATCTATTGTATTCAGTATTCTATGTTTACCAAGTGCATCTTAGACACTACATCAGCCATTGTGGTTAAACTGTCTTTGTCGGAGGTCTTGAGGGTTTTGCTCGATTTTTCTTACAAAAAGTTTATCCAACCATTAATCTCTTGAATTATAGATAAACGTATATAGACTAATTAAGAAAAGTCAGAATTGCTATTTATATTTTCATATCTCACATTTAAAATTATAAACAACTTTCAGAAAATGATTTACATGATTTTTTATAAAATACAAACCAGGTGCTCAAAGTACAGTGGCTTTGCTAAATTATCAATGACTGAAACATATGATACAACAATTTAAAAATCTCTGATTAAAGTTTCAAGCAAAATCTGTTGCCACCGCAATGTTTTGTGTGGGATGTAGCTTCCTTTCTAATTGCACGCCTCTTGCACATCAAGAAACTTATCTTATGATATTAGTGAGTCGGGATGTAAATTGATTATTATTAGACTGCAGATGTTTATGCAAAATAAAAATGTTTTGCATTGATTGTGCGAAGCAGAAATAACATAAAAATTGATTTCATCCCTTAACGACTTCGTTACATTAAAAGCTACGTTACAACATTCTTGAATTTTTAAAATCTTTTACTGTTTTATATCAGATGATTGCATAAGTTCGTGCCCGATTTGAAAATCAAATTCATTGGTTAAATTTTGAAGAATGCAACTTTATTAACACTTTGCACTCCGAATTATTTTTCACAATTTTGTTGCCAAGAACTCCCTACTATTTTAAGTGTTTTAAAGGTCAGTTTCTTGACTGCTGCTTATTTTAAACAATTTTGTTTACTAATTATATTAAATATAGCTCTCAAATTTTGTTGTAATTTATATATGTCGAACTTATATTTGTTTTTAACTAAGAAATAAGAAATTAAATAAATAAAGGAAGAACCAAATGAATATAAGAACCCGTGTCATTTACATTTTTCTTTCTCTGATGTCGGGTCACACTCGACAAAGGAGTGCAAAGTGTTAAACAATTATAAAAAAAATCTACAATTCGAAAAGAATGGTGACTATATCATTTTTTTACACTCTGCCGTGCACAGTACAGTTTGCGACATCCATAAAAATCGGGCACGAACTTATGCAATCATCTAATATTTCACCAACCAAATTCTTCATAAATGCATAAAGATCCGTAGTCTAGCAATAGCATTTGTAGATTCAAAATAAATAAAAATCGTACTAAATTCTGTTGAATTTGATACTCCAGCATTTTTTGACAATTTTTATAAGCTATAAATGCATAAAGATCCGCAGTCTAATTATTATTATGGATTTTTAGTTTTCTGTGCAAAAGGACTTCAGACATATTATTTTGACTTATTTTTCTATTATCAGACTTGATCTTCAAACATATTATTTATATAGTCAAGAAATCCTTCTAGTCAATATTTCTTAAAAGAATGACAATTAAAAAGATAATATCATAAAATGAAGGAGGAAGGAAAAATACTTTGTATTTTTGAATATTTTAAATGAAGAAAGTTTTTGAAGTTTGAAAGAAATTAATTTTGGGTCAATTTAACTTAATACTCACTTGATGAGAGAATACTGTAGCAATCTCTTTGCTCTTCTTCTATTTCCATATAGTTTGCTGCAATAAAGGTCTAGGTGCAGGTATATCTATTCTATCCAGAGATACTTGCCGATGGTGGATATTCTCAGCCATCTTTTAGAGGTCCCTCGGAGCTCTATTAATAAACTGGATCTAGTTATTTTCGATATTCATTATAATTTCTTCGACCGAGTAATACTACTGATGACGCTGAGTTTATTTGGTCGCATGTAATATTATAAATATTGTTTTGAAAATTAGTCAAATCAATAAACCTTATTATATTTCCATTTTTCATTCCGTAGGACTCTTTTGAAGTATTTTCGGATTTCTACATTTATAGCAGAAGTACTTACTTAGCTCACAGATAGTTCTGTATGGGACAACAGTCTTTTATCCTATGTCTCTAACCCATTGGCAGAAATGTCGTTTAAATCAGGTAAAATTGTGTTGATTTGTGTTTGAAAAAACAATATATTTTTCTATATTTAATTTTCTTTCTGAATAAGAAGATTTAAGGATGCAGGATGCGCCTTCTCATTTCTCGATAATGTATGCAATAAGGTTTTTCAGTACTTTTACGAGGCGTAAACATAATTTGAATTATTCGGAAGCATAAAGCTGGGCATGTAGCTATTTTTATAAAGCTGCGACAGCATGCGAATAATGCAAATTTTGTCTCGTAAACATAAAAATAGGACTTTTGAGGGCGACTGTGACATAGATTGATCTTTTATCTAGCGCTCCCTTTAAGATACAGTTGACCCCTACCTACTACCCCTTTAAGTTACAGTAAAATGCTTTTGAACATTCTTTTTTGCAAAATATATATATAAATTAATTTGTAACCGTTCTATCGATAATACATAGGTTGTTATAGGTTACAAATTTTAAGCGTTAACTTGCCTGTGGTTTGCCACAATTTATCCCTATTACGACTATTATAGGAATCGTTTTTCATATTCAACTGAACATTCTAATAACCTGAGTATTTACTATCTTTTGTCCTGGAACATCCAGGATTCAAATTTGCTGGATATTCATTAACCCTTTGCCCTACTTTAACGAGTCAGACTTGTCTTGAAGATTTTAACAAAGTCTAACAAATATGAATGTTACACGTTTCTTTTTAGATGAAATAAAATTTGATTTGTTTGTAATCAATATCTAAATTTTAAAAATTTTCTTTTCCCTTCTACAACATTTTTAGGGATAAAGACGTTTTAATCGCTGTAACTGTAAAGAAAATGGTATGGCAAGGGGTTAACTCATTCATTTTATTTACTACAGTCATCCGTAGAATATATGTATAATAATAATAACAAGAGTTTTCTAATATAATAAATGTATTTAACGTATGGATTACTAATGCGTATGCATTACTTATCTAATTATATCATAAAAATCAGAACGTATTACAAATATATTATTGCAACGGTTCTTTTCTTAGGAAATATTTAAAATAACATAAGGAAATTTTATAACTTAAAGAACAAATGATTGTAATGTATTGTTTGTAATTTACTATAAACATAGATTCAAATAACATATTTATAATATTCTAGAATAGTAAATGTTAATATAGAATAAAATATATGTTTGGTTGAAGTAGGAAATGCATTTTCAAACTACATTTCTTTTTTCTCGAGCCGTTGAAATACTAAATTAATAATTTTCTTACCACAAATTGCAGGTTTATGCCTTAAATTTAAAACATGGACTGTCATCGATGTGATATAGTTTTTATAATGCAATCAAAATGCATTGCCTACTAATAGAATTTATTTATTAGTAAAAGTTTATTATATGACGTAATACTGAAAATTATTTAAATAATAAGAATTATATGTAATAAACGTGTCTATTTATTTCGAAGTATAAATTAATTAATAATTGTGATATTTTATGTGTAATTATTAGATTGCGAATGCTTATGAAGATTCTAACATGTGTAAATAAATTTACAGGAGCACACATCAAACGTAAAATTTATTAAGTTTATAAAGGGTTTCATATTCATAATAACACAGAGATTGTATAAAATTTTATTAGAATTCTGAACGTTGTTACGTTATGCATATTTATATAATATAGATTCATAAACATTCGTAATTTAATAATCATTAATATTTAAAGAAGAACAATGAAAACAAATCCTAATTTATAAATATTTTTATTTGATTATGTACACCAAACTAATTGACGTAAGTCTTATAATTTATAGTAGTATCGTAATTAAAATCATGCAAGTTACGTTCTTGCAAAACTATTTAACAATTTATCAATTTTAAGATGTTACGTTAAAATTGTGTTATGCTAGTCACGAATACTTACTATATACTTTGGATATATCGATTAGACTAGAATTTGTATATGGGTATTAAAAATGTGTAGAATAAAAGTTAATTCTTATTACTTATAGTCTTGCTGTAAAATAGGGATCTATACACGTGTTGACATACTTTTATTTCAGTTAAATTCTATTGTTATTTACTTTTGATTTGTTTCTATTACGAATGTTAATCAGTATGTTATATTTGTGTCTTTCCTATATTATTTACTCTAGTATTTATTTATTATTTATTGATGTTATTAATAACGATGACAGTAGTCCTTTCGTACACGACAATAGTTATTATTAAAACTATTTGATATTATTGGATGTGTATAAATATTTAAAATATTCTTTCATATTTGTCCGTATTTTTTGTTATGTTTTAAAATTGTATCAAATATTTATTTCAAAACAAAATAAAAATTGAATAGATATGTTTTATAGCGTGATATCAATAGTTGCCTAATTACATTATTCATTTTATTTCTAATTTATTACACATTATAGAATGTTTAATTTCAGTTGTTTCAATTTCTTTCAATAAAAAACATTCAGTTTCGTATAATTTCGAAATAATACTTACGTTCAAGAAACATAAATAAATTATTAAATGTCTTGAATCGTTTATTGGACAATTTTATAACAATAAACGGGATTTTTGAAAATATGATATTTCTTTCATTATTTATCACGATTATTTGTATCATATGACGTTTATATGTACAATTATCATAGGAGACAATGTTTATATGTTGATCTAATGTATTAAGAAAAAGAGTACAATAGAGAATCATGTAAAAACTTAATACTTATTATAAGTTATATTAATAAACAAATTTTATATATTGTTTCTGTTGTTTTACTCGACTATACACTTTTACTTGTACTTTAAAATATTAATTCATGTACTTTCCAATTCTAACTGTAATGTAAAATCTATGTGTAAAATATTATTTAAAATACAAGTGTGTACTATACATTGATAAATTGTGAAATTAAAAATTAAGTTAATTAAAAAGATAATTTGCTATATTTAATTATAATTGAATTTTTATAATATTGAACGTTTATTAATCATCGTGGGGCATAAATTATATATATTGATGTTGACGTTAATTTTAAACAGAGACAAATACAGTTCTAGTAATTAATTTAGAACTCTTAATTTTCATTTTAAAAAGTTCTGCAATTGTGTACCAATTAAGTTAAAAATAATTAAGTAAAAATAAAAGTTATATTAAGATTGATGAACGTTGTTTATTATCCGTTATAATTCAGTATTTAATATACAATGAAGGCTGTCTCTCAAAAATAAATATTTCAACCAAAATTCTTGACTACGTTTCTTGTATTATATTTATTATTACAATTGACATTTAAAAATTGTTTTTTAAAAAATATATTATGGAGTACTATACATATGGAAAGTATGTGATAAGTAGACTGTGGATCTTTATGCATTTATGGGAAAATTGAGTAGATGAAATTCAACATTTTTGGAAAATTTTAATTTCTCTATTATAATCATTAAGGGAAGAAATAACATTCAATTTAGTTTCTATATTTACAATTGATGCAGACAATTTTTACTTTGCATAAAGATCCACAGTCTGGTAATAAGTTGACAGTGTAGTCCATATATCAATATAATAATTTCTATTCTCTAATTTAATAGTGTTCTACATACATGAAGAGTGCAACCATTGTTAAAATATTTTGAAACGAAATTGAATAGGAAAATTTTCGATTATACATAATAAATTAAAGGCATTTATAAACTGTATAATGTACACAAGTCTACATAAAATTTTTCATAATTTTCATATACTGTTTAATTAGTTTCTACTAACTCATGAAACTATTATCTTATTTTTCTATTCCTCACATTCTTGTTCTAATTAAAGCTTGTTAGCAACATTGAATTTACATTCATTGAATTCAATCAATTTCAAATACATAAATGTATGTCTCCATGCATTAATTTGCACAAACTAGAATAAAACAGTTCACTTCCTCATTTCCTATACGAATGACAGTCTGCAAAATTGGAATTAAGAGATAAATCTTGTAAATGGCTTTATACAGTTACATTCCCACCTATAAATTACTGGACTCTTATTCATCTTCAACAAAATAGTAATTAAAGAATACAAGCTTCTAGCTCGATTTTATGGTTTTATTTTGATTAGATGTAGCTATTACACAATAATATTTCAATGCAAAATTAAATATATATATACACGAGATTTAGAAATTGTGAGTTGATTATTCAACAAAATGATAATTAAAGAATAGAAGCTGCTTCCAGTTTGATTTGATTGTTTTATTTTGATTGGTTGTAGATATTATACGATAATATTTGAATGCAAAATTAAATAGATACATATACACTATATGAATAATAAATGTTGGAAACAAGAGATTGAGAAATTGTGGGATGATTATGGACAGTTCTGAAGCCAAATTGGGAAACAACTGCCCTGATTAAATTTAAAAAATTAGAAAATATAAGAATCATGATTAAAATTTAGAAAATACAGTATATTTTGATTTATACATAAAGTACCATTTTTATTTCATAATATAGGTCCTTTAATAACAAAAAATCGTCTGCATCCAAATTTGGATAAGTGTACAGTGACTTATGGACGGGAGTGTGTACACTAATTCGAAGAAAATAGTCTGAAAATTTATATTAAAATACTATATATTGTTATGAAATAATGAATTAATATTTTCAAACAAATTTCTATATCATGTTAATATTCTGTTCTAATTATGTCAAACCTAATTTTATTTAGCTTTCTTATGATTTCTAAAATTAATTTCTGCCTAATAATTGATTTTAAAAAATTTGTTTAAATTTATCAAATTTATAACGTAATTTAATGTAAATCAGGTTTGAAATTATATAAATTTTATAAATGTATAAAATAAAAACACTTGATTCCTTCTATATATATAATGAAAATAGTAAAGATAATAAAATGCATACATATCCTGTAGTAGTAGTATATTTATTTGTTCCCTTACGGGTTACAAAGAGATCCCGTTCCCTTTACAATTTTCATTTCATTTCTCTTCTTATCAAAATCTATATTCTTAATAATAAATTCTACAATAAAATACCTTCTCTTTCTTTTCGCATTCACTCTCTCTCACTCATTCTTCCATTCATCCTTGTCTTCTCACTTTTTTGTCCTTTTCTTACTTTCCGTTCTGTATCTCTTTTCTTTCCCTGTCTAATTTTTTCATCCACTCTTCCCCCCTTCCGTCCGCAGCCAGTATTTCTTTCACCTTATCTTGTATCCCTACTTCTGTCCCTTCATCTCTTGAGCATCTATCCAACACGTGCTCCCACGTCTCTTCTTCGTATCCGCATTTTCTACACCGTCTTTCCTCTTCTTCATCCCAATACCTTCCCCCTCTCATTTCGTTCCCCAGCCTGTATCGTGCTATTCTTTTCCATTTCTCTTCTTTTGTTCCTTTTTCCAAGTATTCAGGTTTACCCTTCACTCTTATTTCTTTAAACCACTTGTTATAACTCGAATCTATCGCCCTCCTCCAGTTTTCCTCTTTCTCTTTCTCCTTCTCTCTGATTTCTATTCTTCCCCACTCTTCCTCTCTACTCTCCTTATTATCCTCCTCTAACTTTCTTCTATTCCCTCTTTCTTCTATATATTTCTTCCTTCCTTTCTCCCATTTTGAAATCTTTTTTCCTCCTCTAGCTCTCTCCTCTATCTCTTTTAGGCATTGTCTGGCCCATTCACTTCCTTTTCCAGCTCTTAACCTTTCTTCGAACTTCCATGCTCTCCTCGTGCCCCTCGCTCTCATTTTCTCTCTCTTCGTTTCCTCCCGTATCGTATACCCTGGCGTCGTCCACTCTAGCCCTAACACCCATCTGAAATATCTTTCCTGCATCTTTTCCACATTCTTTCTTTCCTCCCACCCCCAAATCTCCACACCGTACGCCATCACTGGCCATATCAGCGTGTCAAAAAACCACTCCCTTCTCTTGTAATTGTCCTTAAAATATCTTTTCCCTATCCCCCATACACTTTTCATCACACCTCCTCCCTTCCTTGTTCTGTCTTCTACTTGTCTTTCTTGACCTCCATTCTTCTTAAAAATATATCCGAGGTATCTAATCTCATCTACCTCTTCAACCGTTCCATCTCCCCATCTCCACGTCCTTTTCTCTTGTCTCCTTCTTTCGAATCTAATTATCTTCGTTTTTTCCCTGTTCACTTCTAGACCTTTCTCTTTTATATATTTCCTAAATTCTTCTATCATTAGTTTCAACCCACTCTCCTCCTTCGCCAGCAGCACAAGGTCGTCCACATATTGCAGAGTATACACCATTTTTCCTCTTATCTCCACGCCACCTTTCCCTCTGTTCCTCATCCTTTCCTCTAAATCTGCCATTAATAATAAGAACAATTTAGCACTTAGTGGACATCCCTGTCTCACCCCTCTTCCTATCCAGAACCTTTCTCCCATTTCCCCTCCCACTTTCACTTTTGATGTTGTCTCCCTGTATACTTCTTCTATTCTTTCCCTAATTCCTTCACTCGCACCTCTTTCCTTCAGCGCTTTCCACAAGATCCTTCTGTTTACACTGTCAAATGCAGCTTTCAAGTCTACGAAACATCCTGATATACTTCCTTTCTTCTTCGCCAGCTCCCTATTTATTATATAGTTCAACACGTATATGTTGTCTAATGTCCCTTTCTCTTTTCTGAACCCCGTTTGGTTCTCTGGCACCATCCTTTTCTCTTGAACTTCTCTTTCCAACCTCTCCTCTAGAACTATCCTATCATACATATCCTGTAGTCTTCCGCATTATGTACATACCTATTTATCAAATAGTTTGTTTTATAAATAAACCTAATATACAAAATTGTATTACCTATAGTACTATACTTGCTATACATATACATTAGGGTGGACCTTATTTTCCACCATCGAAATTTTTATGTGCGACCCTCTAGATTTGTTCCATTTGATAATAAAATAATTTCTGCAAAAGCGGAAGTCGATAGGACAAAGGGAAAGGGTGCCACAATTGACTTGAAGTTTGGAAATTTCACTAGTTTTACTCCAATTCTATCTATAACTCCATTGTAACATTTCCGCTGAAAAAATTATTATTATTTACCAAAAGTATCATTTCTCGGTTATTTAATAACAATATTTACTTATAAGTTTGAATAATTTATTCGAAAGTTTGAACCTTTAGCGTATAAGAGTACAAGAGTACTACAATATGAAATGAAAACCACTGTTACCTGTCAGCAAGGTTTTGCTTGCTGCAGCTACCTGAGAACCTTTTACCTATTCCACTGACCCTCGGAAACTTTCCGTTAGGCCCTTTAGAAGCCTCCCCTCTTTTATGGTTATACCTAAACTCATTTTGTACGTCCATCGACAAGAGAACTCACTTCTCACTGCAGTCTAGGCCGAATCTTCGTAGCACTCGCATTGGAAATACTACAGAGAGTTGAGTAAGATGGAAACAAGGAGCAGTGATCAGTTATTCCTATTAAATCACTTTGAGTCACAAATTGTTGGGGCTAAATTACCAAGCAACGGACAACTTTTACGTGTATTGTTCTATAATATGCGAAAAGTGAACTTAAATCTACGTGAAAGTGCGGCTTTAGTGATGAAAGAAGTAGAAATTTTCTGGGAAAAGGCGAGAATTCCAATAAAAAAAACATCGGATAGTATTAATAAAGTGGAAAAACTATACAACAAATGGCGAACGCTTAATAAAACCGCGAATCGCCAAAATGATCTACAGAGAAAGCGAGAACAAGAATTTATAGATTCATTAGAGGATTTATTCGATATCGCACATGCGAATGCCTTAGAAATGATTTCTGTAGAGGAAGATAAGATATTCCTCCTGCAGCAGAGGGAAAAGAGACGAATCGGTTCGATGGCATCTATTGATCGTAAATTAGTAGAGAAAGAAGAAAGACAAGCAAAGCGGAAGGAACAACAAGAGATGCGGTGGCAACGGGCTCAGGAATCATCGATCAATGGTAATGTTTTGAAGTTATTTCTAATGCTTTCACATTTATATTTTCCAATTATAGCAAATTTATTTTTACGTTATAGATTCAGTACAATTAGAATCAACGTCCACATCCAGTGATGAAGAGACAGAAGTCCCGTTAGCAAGAACCATAGAAATTCTTTCGGACGAGCCTCAGGTACCTGATGGTGATGACACCGAGGCAGAGGACTACAATATACCTGGGCCGAGTAACCCCAAGAAAAGACGAGGAAAGCAGAAGGTTATTACTCCAAAATTAGTAGCTGTTTTAGATTCGTGTAGAATAAGCGACCGTGATGCAATTCGAATTGTTATGGCAACAGCAGAATGTTTAGGTCATGACCTAAATGAATTAATAATAAATAGAACATCTATTCGAAGATGTCGACATAATTATCGGTCTGAGCATGCAGCACAGTTGCAAGAAATGTTCGGACAAATTAATCTTAGGGGCATAACTATTCATTGGGATGCTACACTTATACCAGATATAAGCCACAAAAATGTAGAACGATTACCGATAGTTATAAGTTGCGGGGAAACTAAAAAATTATTGGGAATTCCAGTTATACCATCGGGTAGTGGGGCCAATCAAGCGTCGGCAATCTTCTCTAAGACAGAAGAATGGAATTTATCACAGCAAGTAGAAGCCCTTTGTTTTGATACGACCGCAACCAACACCGGCAGAATACAAGGAGCCTGCGTTCTATTGGAACAAAAATTAGAAAAAGAATTATTGTATTTGCCATGCCGTCACCATATTTATGAATTAATTTTACGTGCTGCATTTGATACAAAAATGAAAAAGTCGACGGGTCCAGATGTTCCTCTTTTTAAGAAATTTAAAAATTCTTGGAGTTCAATAAATAAAGACAATTTTAAGCCCGGCGTACAAGATGAATTTGTACGTCAAAATGTAATAGAGATTGATAAAAAGATTGAAGCGGCAATACACAATTTGCAACAAATTCAACCGAGGGATGATTACAAGGAACTGATAGAACTTATGATAATTTTTCTAGGCGGAACTCCACCTAAAGGTGTTAGATTTAGGATGCCTGGCGCATTCTACCATGCGAGGTGGATGGCTAAGGCTATATATTGCATAAAAATTTATATTTTTAGGAATGAATTTCATTTAAGTAGTGAGGAAAAGTTACCGATACAAAGTATTTGTATTTTTTTAATTAATATATACATACTCGCTTGGGTACGTACCACTGTACCTGCGATAGCACCCCGGTTAGATTTAGAACTATTAAG
>JAQQRS010000019.1:207729-220760 GCA_028455805.1 Lasioglossum figueresi
GCGGTTTTGCTAAGGAGTTGTTAACGAAAAACACGGACCAATCAGAGCGCGATCTAGGCGCGTGTTGGCACAGTCGGCCAGTTAACAGCTAGCGCGCCGGGCCGACTGTGCTAACACGCGTCATGATCGCACTCTGATTGGTCCGTGTTTTTCGTTACGCGAACGCCATTTTTGCAAAGGAAAATGTTGCTTCAAATGATTTCAGGATCCTCCCATTTCCGAATGTTGAAGGAATTTTCAGACACCCTGTTATATACATACTGCATATGAAAAAAAAATATTCTGCTTCTATCTTACTGAAATATAACTAATTAATAACCATACTTTAACTGAACTTATCTAGAGTAAATAATGAAAATATTTTCGTTTGAAAATATACCACTGCGAATAGGTTGTTTAACCAATAGAAAATGTAGTTTTAGTTTGTTTAGTTAATTTTAGGTTGTCTTTTGGAACGGTGACCATAGTAACACAGTGACTTTAGCCGCTTGAAAATGGGTAGTTTGTATCACTACCGTTAACCGTATAGGCAGCTTCAGTCGAAGTGTAGGACAAGAGAAACACTTTGTGTGTAGGATCAATTATTTAATTACCATTTGCCACTTAAAAAAGCAAAACAGTGTGTGCAATAATTAATTAATTTTAATCATATATCGATTGTGGTACGCCACTTCGTAGTCTTGAGCGAAATTGGGATACGATAACTGCGAAAATTTCTGTTGACGACGCTACTCAGTATTTTTATCGTTATTTTGCTGAAGGTAAGTTGTAAAAACAAGTTTATAGTTTAATTTTGTAATCAAATATTTTATTTTCATTATCTTTTCTAAGACAAATTCGAGATTTATAGATAGATTTATGATTTTCGAAAAGTAAATGTTTATACTAAATTGGCGTCTTCTTCCGCACTGGCCAATTACACAGGAGATGTTTTCCCGCCATATTAGCAAACGTTGTTTCGGGTATGAAATTCTTTTAGCAAATTTTACTTCTAATATCTGATCTAAAGAGAACAGTAATTCATACACATGTATAACGTTTCCGGAAATTCGAATCAATAAGTTATATTTGTATTTTGTAGTTTTAAAAGATTGAATTTTAAACATACGTAGTCTAAACTGAATTGCTATCAGCTATCATGTAAAACGACAACTGCAGTAATTGTTCTGTAATTGTGTAATTTCTCATAATCGGTTACTTATAGTTTAACGTACCAAGAACAACAGACATGATAACAACATGTAGTACTTATTAGTTACTATATTGTATAATTTTTATGATTTCTCGAGTATAAATAATATAATTTGACACAGATATTGCCAGTATTTGAATAGTTTATTATCAATCTCATTGTTGAACTACTATAGAAAAGAATAATAATTTATATAAACAGGAAATCTGTTGCATGTAAATATTAACGCTGGAGTACAGACATTGGTATGACCGAACAAGGAACATTAATTTATTATATTTTTATATATTAATTAATCGTTAAAAACATTACAAATATTTTGAAATTTATAAATCAAGGTTTTCATTATTGTACGGATTCTCTTCGTTATAATATGTTTTTATGTACAACATAGGTAAAGGACTAATCATAATGCAAGACGTAATACGATAAAATTATTATCAGATTCTGTATTTTATTCGTATACACTTATGTTTATATATTGCATTTGATTTGTTACAGTTATATAAGAACTAACATCTCTAACAGTATGAGTACAACAGTGGAAAATGGAGGTGGTGACAATGCTCCGAAGAAGAAAACGATTGAAGGCATATATCAAAAGAAGTCTCAGTTGGAGCATATTTTACTACGTCCTGATACTTACATCGGTTCTGTGGAACCGGTAATAGAATTAATGTGGGTTTATGACAAAGAGAAAGAAGCGATGGTTCAGAGGGAAATCAAATATGTTCCTGGGCTATACAAAATATTCGATGAGATTTTGGTAAATGCAGCCGATAATAAACAAAGAGATCCCAAAATGGATACAATTAAAATTGAGTTAGATCAGTACGTATAGAGAAATGAAAATGGCATTATATATATATATATAGTTGTTGCAAAATCAATAATAAATGAATTGAAATTTACAGAGAAAATAATCTTGTGTCCGTATGGAACAATGGTAAGGGTATTCCAGTGGTAATCCATAAAGACGAAAACATGTATGTTCCTACGATGATATTTGGACACTTGTTAACATCATCCAACTACGACGACGAAGAAGAAAAAGTAACTGGCGGCAGGAACGGTTATGGTGCCAAATTGTGTAACATTTTCAGTCATCGTTTTACTGTGGAAACTGCATCAAGGGAGTATAAGAGATGTCTGAAACAAGTAAATACTTTATACATACTTTTATTTCTCTTTATGTGCGATACATGTGTATAATACGTGTGTATAATATTTGTAGACATGGAGTAATAATATGGGGTTTGCAAGCGAACCCAGAATTAAAGAATTTGCAGGAGAAGATTTTACAAAGGTTATATTTTCACCCGACTTGACGAAATTTAAAATGAATTCTCTAGACGACGACATAGTTGCTCTTATGTCTCGCAGGGCTTACGATATAGCAGCCTCTAGTAGAGGTGTTAAAGTATATCTGAACGGAACGAGAGTTCCTATAAAATCTTTCAAGGATTATGTTGATTTGTATATTAAAGGCAAGGAAGACGATATTGGTAATCCTTTAAAAATTGTGTACGAAAATTGTGGACCTCGTTGGGAAGTAGCTGTTGCCTTATCCGATAGAGGCTATCAGCAAATGTCCTTTGTGAACAGTATTGCAACTACGAAGGTACAAATTGACGAATAGTATTGCATAGTAAAACCTCTAATCAAATTGTACAGGAAAAGAAATTTTTCATTGTTTGTTTTCTTTTATAAAATAGGGTGGACGGCATGTGGATCACGTTACAGAATTGATTGTAAAGCAACTCATAGAGACGTTAAAGAAAAAGAACAAAGCAGGAGTAGCGATCAAACCATTTCAGATAAAAAATCATTTATGGATTTTTATTAATTGTCTCATTAATAATCCTACATTCGATTCACAAACTAAGGAAAACATGACATTGCAAGCTAAAAGTTTCGGGTCGAAAGCAACTCTTAGCGATAAATTTATAACGGGGGTACATATTAAGTTTCAATTTTTATATATTTGTAAATATTCGTGTTAATCTCTCTGTTTAATTTTCATTTATACGCAGGTAACAAAAATGGGTATTGTCGAAGCAGTTTTAACTTGGGCAAAGTTTAAGGCTGACAGTCAACTTCAAAAGTTGGGACCCAAATCGAAGCAAAGAAAATTACAAGGTAAATTTAATTTTTCGACATTACAAAGTTTATTATCGAGGTTAAACAAATCATTTTATAATAGCCCCATCCATTCTGACTAAAACAAAAAAAAGTAGCTCAATTGGACAAACAGTTCCTCAGATAAAAATTCGTAAGTGAAGTCCGTTCTCGCCAAAATGAGCAAAAATTGCAAACTTCGAAGGCCTGTAATTTTTAAACAATTTCTAATCCGGCAAAATTACTTTTACCCCCTCCCCCGCTCCCGATTTCACATGGTCTACAACATATTTCATTTAGAACAAAATTGTCGATGGTGATGTCAAAAAGTGATCGATTTGGCATGGAATGACCCTGATGCATGCGATGGGGTTTTTCAGTAGTCAAAAGCGCTAGATAAAAGATCAATCTAAGCCGCAATCACCCTCGAAAGTCCTATCTTTACATTTACGAGGCGTTATTTGCATTATTCGGAAGCATAAAGCTGCGACAGCTACATGCTGCCGAATAATGCAAATTACGCCTCGTAAACGTAAAAATAAGACTTGAGGGCGACCGCGACTCAGATTGATCTTTTATCTAAATAGCGCTTTTGACTAATGAAAAGCCCTATAGCATTACGGAGTCGATATAAAAACGGTAGCAATAATTTAATATAATTTTGCACTTCAGGAATACCAAAATTAGAAGACGCTAACGATGCTGGTACTGCTAAGTCGCTGGACTGCACTCTGATTTTAACTGAGGGAGACTCAGCCAAGACCATGGCTGTATCTGGGCTATCCGCGATAGGTAGAGACAAATATGGTATATTTCCTCTTAGAGGTAAATATTTATAAAATGTCATATTAATGATACTTGTAGTGTAAATTGGTTTGTATAATACATACTGTAATTTGTGAAATTGAACTCCAGGTAAAATTTTAAATGTAAGGGAAGCTACGCATAAGCAGATTTTGGAAAATGCAGAAATCAATAACCTAATAAAAATTCTCGGTCTTCAATATAAAAAGAAATACGAAACTCGAGATGATTTAAAAACGTTACGTTACGGCAAGATGATGATAATGACAGATCAGGATCAGGTTAATTATTAATAAATTTCATGCTTCAATAAATATATTATTATATACGATAATCGTGTTTTCTTTTGTCTGTATAGGATGGTTCGCATATAAAGGGGCTATTAATCAATTTTATTCATCATAATTGGCCGTCGCTATTAAAGCTAAACTTCGTGGAAGAATTTATTACACCTATTGTAAAAGCGACAAAAGGGAGCGAAGTATTAAGTTTCTTCTCGCTACCGGAATTTCAAAAGTGGAAGACAGAAACACATAATTTTCATACTTATAGAATCAAGTACTACAAAGGTTTTTAATTTTTCAGTTTTTCGTAGATATTGCCATTGCCAGGATTTTCTTTTGAATAATGTTACAGTACAGCTTGTTTCCCTTATAGGTTTGGGTACTTCCACTGCTAAAGAAGCAAAGGAGTACTTTCAAAATATGACTAGACACCGAATTCAGTTTAAATATAAAGGAGATCAAGATGATCAGAATATTATAATGGCTTTCAGTAAAAAATGTGTCGATCAACGTAAGGACTGGTTAATGAATCATATGGATGAAACGAAAAGGAGAAAAGAGATAGGACTTGGAGAGCGTTTCCTTTACGAGAAGGACACGCGTGCTGTGTCATATTCTGATTTTATTAACGTTGAATTGGTTTTATACAGTAACTATGATAACGTCCGTTCTATACCTAGTATGATAGATGGGTTCAAACCTGGACAAAGAAAAGTGTTATACACTTGCATAAAACGTAACGATAAACGTGAAGTGAAAGTTGCTCAGTTAGCTGGTTCTGTGGCTGAACATTCGGCGTATCACCACGGTGAAATGTCTCTTATGGCAACAATTATTAATCTTGCACAAAATTTCGTGGGAAGCAATAATATTAACTTGCTCCAGCCAATCGGTCAATTTGGTACACGACTAACGGGAGGAAAAGACGCAGCGAGCCCACGTTATATTTTCACATTGCTTAGGTATAATAATATTAAGTGGACACATTGGTCGAAAGGACTTGAATTATTCAAGATGTTAGACCGATTAGTTTGCTAAAAAGTGAACAAACAAAAATTTGTTTAGATTGCAATTGGTAGGAATCGTACAACATTTTAAAAATGATATTTTGTTAACTTTTATATCTGAGCCTATAACGATAATTTAAAAAATGCGTTTTGTAGATTTAGCACTCGAGTGGGGACTCTGAGGCGCCACTAGAAATTACTGTATCATTATTGAAAATATTGTTTACATTGTTAGATATGTTGGTATCTAATCAATTACTAAATATTTAAGTATTGTACGAGTTATTATATCAATTTCATATTCACCAACTTTAAAAAATCATAGAGAATGGAAATATTCTAAGTCGGAAGACATGTTTATTTTCTTGAGGATGAAAGTCGCAGATTTTCAGTCTTGTCAGCGCATTTCGCTTTTATGGCTCATTGCATCATTAACCGATTTCGATGAAATTTTCATATAAGTTACCGAAATCTACAAAACACATTTTTTAAATTATCGTTATAGGCTCAGATATAAAAGTTGACAACACATCATTTTTTAAATTTTGTACGACTCCTACCAATTGCAATCTAAACAAACATTTATGTTTACTCATTCTCAACCAAAAAAATTCAACTCCTATGGACCAATTTTGAAAATGTTATGCGATTTTCAAGAGTGTCCACTGAATATTGTCCCCGACAATATTATGTTCTTTTTCTGTAACATTTGCAAGGCCAGTTAAGGGAGATGTTTAATATTCGTTTCGTTTTGTTATGATTATAGTTCATTGGCAAGACTTATATTTCACAAACACGATGATGCTTTATTGAAGCATGAATATGATGATAATCAAAAAATTGAACCTGTTTACTACATACCAGTTATACCAATGGTGTTGGTGAATGGCGCTGACGGTATCGGTACCGGTTGGATGACAAAGATACCTAACTATAATCCTAGAGAGATAATTGAAAACTTGTTTCGAATGATGGAAGGTGCTGATCCGAAACCAATGGTAAATATGTACACATATGTTATACAGGGTGTACCAGATAAAGTGTTACAAGCTGTTTTCTCGGAATCTAATGAAGATATCGACTTATTTTCTTTTTAATTAAATGATTAAGGAGGGCTAATATTTTAGTATGTACTTAATTTTTTGGGGGAGAAAGGGAAACCCTAAAATTTTTTTAAATGGAAAGTATTATTGATTTTTTGTTATTGCGATACCTCTCACATTAAACTTAATAGCATTTACTTGATATTTTTTTTATTGCGCATAGTTACAGAGTTATACCAAGCAATTGAAATTGATTTTGTGAATATGTTTACGGGCAAGGTAAGTAATCTAGCAGCTAGTTACGCGTGTACATATAACTTGGTAATGCAAGGACGAAGAAAGATGACTTACAAAGTGCTTAGAAGTCCAAGAACATCATTTTGAACATTAATAAAATGTAGTATGTGATAATATTACGATATTTTTCGTTTTTTCGCTATTTCAACGTTTTAATTCACGACAAATTGTTCGTTATAACTCTGTAACTATGCGCAAAAAATGTTAAAGCAAATGCTATCGAGTTTAATGAGAGGTATTATTACAATAACAAAAGTTATTGGTTGGGAGCCCCCCTTTCTCCCCCAAAAAATGTAATACATACTAAAATATTCGCCCTCCTTAACCATTTAATTAAAAAACAAATAATTCGATATTTTCATTCAATTCTGAGAAATACTTGTAACACTTTATCTGGTACACTCTGTATATACAGATACATACAGATGAGTCTCGTAACATGACGACTTCATATAACTCCTAAGTTATTTGTTGTACGAATAAATTTTTCAAACGAATGAAGTCTCTTAAAGAGAATAATTCCTGAAATAATTGTAAGACAAATTTGATTTTAAGCGATGCAGGAAGTGTGGTCTATTACAATCAATGCACTAGCATAATTGGATTATGAGTGAACGAATAATTTTTTTTAGTGTTTCTGCAGCTACTGCAGCACATGAACTAATAATACATTCTCGCATAGACATGGTCATGTGTGACTCGCGATAAATTTCATTATTAATGTTTAAACATTAAAATAAGTTGGAGAATATCTCAGTAATTATTCATTCGGAGCCGTATTTGGTGTAATACCTTTTTACGCAGGATTTGCTGCTTTATCCGAATTCGAGGAAAAATATTGGGCATTCTATTTAAAAAACTGAAGGTTACCCGCGTATCTTCATAAAGAAGCAAAGTAACAAGAAACAGATTAGAGAACTGTATGTACCCTTGGGAACCATGCAACATTTGTTTAAAATACTTTTTCGTACAACAAATAACTTAGGGTAAAGGTAATAATTACCGGATTATAGCGACTTGAAGGTTTTTTTTATTAATTTAAAGGCATTCTGTAATTTATTTTGCATTATTTCTGATAAACGATTGATTATCAACCATTTTTCTGTGTCGTCAAACGAACGATTTAGTTAAAAAGCAAAAGAAATATTAACGAAGTTTTAATCAGAAGTTTTGGTCGTATTTACCGGACACAAAAAATGTTTGATAACAAATTATTTGATTAATTTTTTCTTATGTCGTAGCACAATAAAATCATTATTTTATCCTCTGGTGTATCACAATTTCTTATCATTTTTTATAATCGGAAACGAAAAATAACGTTGTCTCGGGAAATAAGGTTTTTATAACTAATATATTCTATATCTTAAACCAAAATTATAGTAATACTTTTGACTCATATACGAAGGGGAAACATCAATTCTATTTTTCAAGATAAGGTAATACAAGGTACTTCAATGTTATTTTATTAATTTCTAAAAAGTTTGTTTAGTGTCCGATAACTGGGTGGGGTACAGTAACTGGTACCTTTTTACCCTAGTTATTTGAAGTCTTCATGTTACGAGACCCACCCTATATATTGTAATAATTATATATTTTTCTTGTTGTTTCTTTCATGTATTTTCATCTGATTCAGATACCATATTACAAAAACTTTAAAGGAGTTATAGAAAGTTGTGGAGATTACAGATATGTTGTCAATGGAGAAATATCAGTAATAGGGCCAGATAAAGTTGAAATTACTGAACTGCCAATTGGAACTTGGACGCAAGCATACAAAGAAACTGTTTTAGAGCCAATGTTGCACGGGACTGATAAAGCACCAGCCGTCATTACGTTAGTACTGTTGATATTCTCACAAAAATGACGAAACCAGACAAATATCAAATGTTTGCCCGACTTATTATTTTCAAATAATATTTTAGAGACTACAAGGAATACAATACAGATGTATCGGTGCATTTTGTGGTCATTTTAAACCGTGATAAATTGGTGGAGTTAGAAAGGGATGGTCTCCACAGAGCATTTAAATTACAGACCACGATGGCAATTACATCTATGGTAAGGAATAAGAAATGTAATTTCTAATGAACAACAATAATCAATACTTTCAATTCTACGATATGTTTATTTTCGTTTAGTGTGCATTCGATGATAGCCAGTGTCTCCGAAAATATGATAACGTTCTACTAATTATGAAAAACTTTTATAAACTAAGATTAGAAATGTATCACAAAAGGAAAGATTATTTGGAAGGTATCCTGAATGCAGAGGCATCCAAGCTTTCGAATCAAGCCCGATTTATTCTAGAAAAATGTGACGGCACTATCGTAATAGAAAATAAAAAGAAAAAAGATATGATAGCCGAGTTAATTAAACGAAACTTCGAGTCCGACCCTGTGGTTGCTTGGAAACTATCGCAGAACAGGGAAGAAGTATTGGTACGTACTAAAAACATATCTATTCCAAAGAAATATCGCATAATTTATGATCATTTAACTGTTATGCCACGGTAGGAAGATCAAGTAAGTGTAGTAGTATATTTATTTGTTCCCTTACGGGTTACAAAGAGATCCCGTTCCCTTTACAATTTTCATTTCATTTCTCTTCTTATCAAAATCTATATTCTTAATAATAAATTCTACCATAAAATACCTTCTCTTTCTTTTCGCATTCACTCTCTCTCACTCATTCTTCCATTCATCCTTGTCTTCTCACTTTTTCTCCTTTTCTTACTTTCCGTTCTGTATCTCTTTTCTTTCCCTGTCTAATTTTTTCATCCACTCTTCCCCCCTTCCGTCCGCATCCAGTATTTCTTTCACCTTATCTTGTATCCCTACTTCTGTCCCTTCATCTCTCGAGCATCTATCCAACACGTGCTCCCACGTCTCTTCTTCGTATCCGCATTTTCTACACCGTCTTTCCTCTTCTTCATCCCAATACCTTCCCCCTCTCATTTCGTTCCCCAGCCTGTATCGTGCTATTCTTTTCCATTTCTCTTCTTTTGTTCCTTTTTCCAAATATTCAGGTTTACCCTTCACTCTTATTTCTTTAAACCACTTGTTATAACTCGAATCCATCGCCCTCCTCCAGTTTTCCTCTTTCTCTTTCTCCTTCTCTCTGATTTCTATTCTTCCCCACTCTTCCTCTCTACTCTCCTTATTATCCTCCTCTAACTTACTTCTATTCCCTCTTTCTTCTATATATTTCTTCCTTCCTTTCTCCCATTTTGAAATCTTTTTTCCTCCTCTAGCTCTCTCCTCTATCTCTTTTAGGCATTGTCTGGCCCATTCACTTCCTTTTCCAGCTCTTAACCTTTCCTCGAACTTCCATGCTCTCCTCGCGCCCCTCGCTCTCATTTTCTCTCTCTTCGTTTCCTCCCGTATCATATACCCTGGCGTCGTCCACTCTAGCCCTAACACCCATCTGAAATATCTTTCCTGCATCTTTTCCACATTCTTTCTTTCCTCCCACCCCCAAATCTCCACACCGTACGCCATCACTGGCCATATCAGCGTGTCAAAAAACCACTCCCTTCTCTTGTAATTGTCCTTAAAATATCTTTTCCCTATCCCCCATACACTTTTCATCACACCTCCTCCCTTCCTTGTTCTGTCTTCTACTTGTCTTTCTTGACCTCCATTCTTCTTAAAAATATATCCGAGGTATCTAATCTCATCCACCTCTTCAACCGTTCCATCTCCCCATCTCCACGTCCTTTTCTCTTGTCTCCTTCTTTCGAATCTAATTACCTTCGTTTTTTCCCTGTTCACTTCTAGACCTTTCTCTTTTATATATTTCCTAAATTCTTCTATCATTAGTTTCAACCCACTCTCCTCCTTCGCCAGCAGCACAAGGTCGTCCGCATATTGCAGCGTATACACCATTTTTCCTCTTATCTCCACGCCACCTTTCCCTCTGTTCCTCATCCTTTCCTCTAAATCTGCCATTAATACTAAGAACAATTTAGCACTTAGTGGACATCCCTGTCTCACCCCTCTTCCTATCCAGAACCTTTCTCCCATTTCTCCTCCCACTTTCACTTTAAGATCAAGTAAGTGAAGTAGAAGAAACGATTAAGTATTCAAAATAGGATTTCACTTGTGAATGATTTCTAATTAGAGATAATTACAGGGTCTAGTAGGATAAGCATGCCTTCACGATATTTGTTATTGATATTGTGTGCAAAACTGTGCTTTTAGGTTGAAAGATAATCTTCGAAAATTTGAAGTCGCTAACCCCTGTCTCTCTCTCTCTCTCTCACTCACTCACTCACTCACTCACTCACTCACTTACTCAAGGGTAATATGATACTTTGTCATTTTTTTCTTTTTGAACTTACCTCTTGCATATCATATATTTTTTTCACAATTGAAAGTAAATTATGAAGGATAGAAAAGAAATATTTATTTTTTTAAGGATTTCTCAATTATGTAATTATGTTCCACCAATCCGATCATCTTTCAACCGAGAAGAATAATGATATAGTTTAGGGTGTTTATCCCCATATTACCCTTAACTGAGGGGTTTGCGACTTGAAATTTTGGGGGATTATCTTTCAACCTAAAAGCATTGTTTTGCACACACTATTAATAAAAAATGTCGTATGCGCCGCCGAACCATGCTTATCCTGCTAGATCCTTTGCGTAGTTTTTTACGTATATTATATAACCGAATGTAATATATTATTAGGAAGAGGCAGCCGAAACCGCCGAAGATGAAGCAGTCGCAGCACCTGCTGCTTTAGCAAGCGAAAACTTTGATTATCTACTCGGTATGACATTGTGGAGCTTGACAAAAGAAAGAAAAGACGATTTGCTAAAACAGAGAGATGAGAAAATTTCCGAATTGAAGAGACTACAAGGTCGGTCCCCTGTATCTTTATGGAAAGAGGATCTAGACAATTTATTGAGCGAATTGAACAAAGTAAGCATATACATATTTTTCAAATATCAAAGAATATATGTGATTTTTCTGTACATACATTTCACGTTTTATTAGGTCGAAGAAAGAGAACGTAAAGATGAGCAGAAATCATCTAAAACCCTTAAGAAACCACCAACAAAATTCTATTCTCCGGAAACCGTTCGTCGAGTGGTTCCTGTAATTGATATTGAATTGAAGAAAAAAATTGAAAAAGCAGATATTGTGTCTAAAGATAAGAAGGAGGGAATTAAAAAACCAAAGGTAAATTTAACAAAATTTTACCTCGCATACAATTTTATTGTTCTAATCCATAAATTGAATGCAATATTTTAGGTAAAGAAAGAATCTACAGAGGATAAAGACGAATTTGACGCCTTAGTTGATGCAAATACAAAACCTTTGGAAGATAGAGTAGGCAGTTCTCCAGAAAAGTTAGAAAAGAAAGCAGCTGGCAAAAAAGGTACTTGATTATATGTATAAGCGGCACTAACTAAAAATAGATAGGTTTCACAAAGTTTACTAAATACTTTTACTTTTCATTGCAATTAGCATTGAAGCAATCAACGTTACCTTTCAAGGCGAAGGCGAAAAAAGAAAAATCTGATAAAAAAGGAATCAAAGACTCCGATAGTAACGACGACATTGACTTTAGTAGCATATCTCCTCCTCCGGAACCTCGAAAAACATCACGTAGAAATGCAGGTACTGATTTTTATATTTGTTCGTCGAGAAAATAGAATGTGCATTAGGGTGACTCTTATTATCGACTTTTGAATTTCTTCTACGGCACCCCACAGAGTTGTTTCAAATAATTAAACAAAAATCTGTCCAAAGTTTGAGCTCGATCGCATAACTGGTAAACGTGCCCCAAATGAATTAAACATTAAAATAATTAATTTAATCCTCATAAAATCGTTTTTCTTGAATATCTTTTAAACTATTTACCGCGTTAAAAAATATAAATCGACGATGTTGGAAACGTTGCGAACATTCAGGAATATATTGCACAGAATAGGATTTTTTTTCTCTCAAATCACATTTCTTAGGTCAAACAATTGCTTTTTTCAATGTAATAATGCTTAAAATGACTTAATATACACCCACGGTAAAGCCAAGAAGTGTAACATTCTTCCTCACAGCAGAAACGTCGAAAAAATTCGGTTTTTTATTGTTTTTGACAATGATGTCCCACAACAAAAAATCTAATAAAAATTGACAACACTGCCTGTTACAGTACTATATCGTGGAACCAAACAGCTAAATAGCATGTTTCAATATTTTTGAGAAAAAATTATTTTTCCAATTTTTTGGGGGTTTTCATTTTTTACGACCATAGTTTGCAACACAAAAATCTGAAAAAATT
>JAQQRS010000019.1:239139-255879 GCA_028455805.1 Lasioglossum figueresi
CCTTTATTTTTGAAATAACGCTACAATAGTTTTGGCCACAAAAAGCGGGTTCTCAGTCCATAACAAATGGTCGTTGTCGTTGCCGTTGCTGTTGCCGTTGTCGTTGCCGTTGCAAGTGGAAAAGGACCGGTCCGGAACGAGGACACTGCCCTCTGCCTTTTGCTGTGTGTGCACGTACATGCGATAGAGCGCTCAGCTGATCGAGGTTTAAATCAGCGCGCGTCAGGAATCAGTTGTAGACGTAGACGTTCCTTCACTTTCCTTGCTTTCCTCCCATACTGTTAATTATTCTCTGATAGCGTCGCTTTTCCTTATAAAATGGTAAGGGATCATTGAGTCGTATTTGCGTAAGCAATATGTATGTTTCAAATGGTCCTATATTTTCGTTACATCCTGTATACTTTTTTTTCCTAACTATATACAGGGTACTCCACAATATATGGCGTATTTTTGGAATACACGCGCTGGAATGATGAAAAAAGTTCCGAAACATGTACATATATATCCGATGAGATTTGATTTTCGAAATACCGACGATTATTGATATTACGAAAGTAGAGCTCGAAACACCTGTAGAACAGTGCGAGTCTAAATGCGGGATACATTTATTGACATAATCTACTTTCACCTGCATTTTAATTATCATTTTGTCACAGACACATCAAAAATACACTCCACCGCATACAAAAATTATATTCCAAGGACTTACCATCGTCCCTGTTATACATACATATTATTTGATTTCCAACTAATGTATCTATTTTGCATTTCGTATAATAAAAAATGAATTATTATAATAAACTGTGATTAAGAAAAATCTTATATATATATGTATCTAAAATAAATTATCAATGAACGAGCAAGAAAGGTTATGTTTTTTTTGTCGTTCGAGTAAAGTAAATAAATCCATGAACGAGAAAGAAAGGTTACGTTTTAAGAACTTATTATAGATAGAGATATATTTCAAGATTTTCAAAAAGTTTTTATTGTGTCGTCCGAGTGTACGTTTGTATGGATAACAAAATAGTTGTAGAACAATAGGTTACACTAGAACAATAGGCCATGAAATGTAACCCGCTATTAGTTTATCCTATGGAAAATGGTTGTTTATATTTCTTTCACAATACAAATGACAGCTTCCAACCAAAAAAATGAAGTCTCACCGAAAATATTGATGTATGAAATTTTTTTCCATCCGTTTAGTCTGTAAAATCGAGCCCTCGAAAGTGGTCGACGTAATATTATGAAACACCTTTGTACATATATACATCGGTATATATTTACTATATAACATATATATACATGTATGTATGTTATATATATGTATGTTATATATATTTCTTTATAAATGTTTATAAAACACATTTCTTCGTTTCACATCTATATATAATACACAATAAATAAAACACATTTTGTATTTATAAAAATTATTTCTGAAGACTAGAGAAGCATTTTCGTTAATAGAGTTTATTTTATATAACTTGTAGCCCAAATGTTAAGCAACAAAGTAAAACAATCGTTCGTTGTTTACGCGAGGAGTACTTTTCTTGGCCGTCAGAATAGTGTCAAATGTAATTCGAGAAAGATGACATTTATAATAATTGTATCTTTTTACATCTCTACGTTCTTACTTTGAAATTGTTAAAAAAAAAAAAAGAAAAATACATATATACATATAATATTGTAGGGAAAATATACAACGTTATGCGTGATTTATATTTAATTAATAAGTTTACTAACTTTAAATTATACACAAATACGTAAATTTATTGCTATAACGTTTCATACACCATCCTCGACGCAATTCCTGATGTTTATGAGGAAGATCGTGACTATGCTGATACGCAGGGGCAATAAAAAAAATGTATTGTTTGTTCAAAATGTAACTCCCTACTTCTTCGAATGACTTTTCAGTCGTCATGCATAATAATATTCGGAACTCTGTCGTGCACAGTTGCAAGCACACGCAGAGCTAAAAATATTATTATGTAATACTTTTGGCTCATATAAGAAAAAACCCGAACCCTTTAATTTAAAGACTGGACAATTATCAGGATCTCTGTGCAATGAATCCTCTGCGAAAAAATCTCACTGTTCATCGAATTGAAAATTTGTTTCCGATGCATGCATTTGATCATATTTTATTAACGACACGTTTCCAAGGGATTTTCATTATACACAAATGCAAAATTGTTTGTATCGCAAAACATATAAATACTACTTGATATAGTTTCATTATTTTGTTTTTATTGTTACAAATAACCTCGGACGAGATTTTATGGAATAAATGCTTGTTAAATGATTTTTTCCATTGTTTCAATCCTTTCTTTACTTACTGAATGATTTCATTTTTTCTAACGCGTTGACCCTCGTCATCTAAAAACGATACTTTTTCATCTAAAAGAAGTGGTTTTCGTAAAATTCACTGGCCAAAGTATACTTACTCTTTTCTTTTTTTTTTATCCAAAAGTATCATATAGACAATTGTCACTTTGAACTACGAAAAAAACAGGCGTAAATGTGATAAATAAATTTGAATGATTACTCTAAAAAAGAAAACTTTTACGAAATCTAAAAAGGTCTTTGCTCGGTTGCAACGAATGCTTAAAGTGTACAAAAAAGAAATAATTATTATAATAAATAAATGTTTATACTAAAATGAAATGAATGAACTCTCGACCTCTGACTAGCATAATCTCTCAATTTAGGTTACAAAAAACACTTCCTCACAGAGGGGTCAACAAGTATTCGTTTTCACGAGACGCGGATAAATTGAAAAAAAAAATATAAGAGAAATGGGAACGGGGAAAGGGAAGGAAAGCAGGAACGGTTGGCTTTTAGAATAGAAGCGATGTATCTAGTAGTAGACTCTGTTCAGACTTGTAATGTATTCTCCTCCGATCATACTTTGCCAATCACGTTGGTACTGAATTCATCAATACCGTGCCCACATTGTACCAACAACTTACAACATTTTAACAACTCTCTATTACTCCCAAAAGCTGCAGTTTATCGACAGACGCGACTATAATACAAAGCAAGGGCACTTGATAAAATAACTTAGTCTTCTATTCCATAATTATCTATATATAACGTACATATATAAAACAAATTATGAATAAAGAAATGATAATCAGGTCGGTACAGTATTATGACTTTTACCTTAAAATTTGTTTGAACGCCTGATTATACAAATTGATATATATCACGAAAATGTAAGATCATAATCAATGCGCCGAAGTCCACTCTCGAAAAAGAAAGAGAAAAATAAAAGGAGCCACTCTATTCAGGAGAAAATTCTGGATGAAAGATGTACACGTGCACAGGGCATATAATAAGCAGTGGACTACGATTCTATACGTTTCTTTTTCATTTGGGAGCATCGTGATTCTTTTACGTTCTTTACATTCAAACCTTAGATCAATCAATCCAGTATAGATAAAGCCCACTCGTTTCAGAATAGGAACAACCAACCAAATCTCCTCGTGTATGTTAATCGTTATTAGTCATGATATAAGTAATAATGTTAATATTTGAATAAAGTAACATGATGCACAGTCAAATATTCATGGAATACTTGGCTGTGCGGAGGTCATGCGAGGATCCACCACAGTTATCTTTCCACTGTCAATGCTGTCCTGTTCTTTACACCATATATATATATTATATCGAATTTATTAGTATATATATATAGTATAAATATATACACGCACGCTAGTTTTAACAATCTTTCGTCACATTCATTCATGCATACACGTAACTTCAGAAGAGAGGAACGTCTCCGCGAAAGCAAAGTCCCTCCAACTGCTTCGATCGCGCGCTTTTGCTTCGGATATTTAATCTTCCGTTGCTCTCTTTGTTCACCGAGTAATTATTCTCTTCCAATGATTCCCGTTGCCGTACTCCTTTGTTTCCTTTTCTTCTTAATTTGAACTTCACTTCAATTCACAATGACTTATCACATGTTTTTTTTCTGTTTCTCTTATTTCTTTTTAAACACTATTATCAAGTCAGCTCACTGTTTGATACAAGGAACGATAATACAATTGAATATTTACGAACACAACATTTTTTTTTGTCATGCTGAATAATGTAGCTTGTCTTGTAGAAAGACGCAAGCTCCTGGACTTGCGGCGACCAGTCTCGCATCTCTCGCAATATTTTATATAGTCGGCCTGTAAGTATAGTTGTAGAAGTGGTGGAGGTGGTGGTGGTGGTGGTGGTGGTGGTGGTGATAGTGGTAGTGGAGTGGTAGTGGTAATCGTGGTATTGGTGATGGTGATACTATCCGGGTTTTTAGTATTTACAGTTCATTATAGCAATCGCTATCTTTCCCTAAAATGAGATGGTGTGCAATTCAGTGTTCAAGATTTGGCATGTATTAGCATATCAAAGATTTTGTCTTTAGTTCCTTTCCACTACGAACTGCTTGACGCGTTCATACCACTAAACATGCCAATGCTAAATGAGGTTTGTTGCTGTTGTTGAATCTGTTGTTGTTGTTGCTGCTGATTATTCGCTTGACGGCCATGCTTTGGCACTGGAGGTTGAAGATATTCGTGTTTAGCTAATGTCAATACATCTATACGTTCTTCTTTCCTATACGCTAGGCAACTTTTTATGAAAGTCTGAAAAGTTATGAAGCATGTATTAACATTCTTTTTCGAATTTCATACCTAATTTGCAGGAGTGTGCGAAAACTTAACGGAGATTCTCGAATTTATCGGGGTTTTCGACATAATTTATTCTTTATATATTTATAAATATATGTAATGTAATATAAATATTTAATTATTATACAATATTCTTTTAATTGAAAGAGTGCTGTCTATCACGAATTCTTTTCAAAAGTATCATATGTCAAATTCTCGAAAGTTTTGAGAAACCCGATTCCTTCGGGAATCTCCTTCGATCATCAAAATGTAGGAATCTCGATGGTCGGGACGGGTCAGATCGGTTCTCGAAATTATCAATAAATTTTTCAGTAGTCAAAAGCGTTAGATAAAAGGTCAATCTAGGCCGTGATCGCTCTCAAAAGGCTTATATTTACGTTTACGGCTTTATGCTTCCGAATAATGCAAATTACGCCTCGTAAACGTAGAAATACTTTTAACTACTGAAAAACTCCGTCGCATGTATTATCGAGAAATGAGAGAGCGCGTCCCGCATCCTTGCAATACTGGAAAAACGAGTCTAAACCCTTAAAATTCTAAAAATTGAATTCTTAATTTTAACATTTGGTTCACGGAGCACTAAAAGCGACTATTTTACACGATTTTATAGAAATAACGAGAATTTCGACTCGACATTTTCGGGTTCTCGCACACCTCTACAAATTTGTAAGCTTGTATCCAAATATATTGTATATACATATATGTACCTTTGCTTCGACGCTAACCGTTGGTTTATTCGCAAATTGAACTTCCGTGGCTTTCAAAATTGTGTTTTCTTCTAAAATTGTAGCTTGAGATTGATTATGTCCAAAAGGCTGAAAGAATATCATTCATGCTTAGAAATATCATGCTTAAAATTCATTTAGTTTACATTACGAGCAAGCAAAATGCATCGAAATACATTACTAATCAATCGTACCTTTTTACCGTATAGACATTGGTAGAATATAACACCCACGCTCCATACATCAACTTTTGACGATATTTTTGGAGGATTTTTACCAATAACAAAACACTCTGGTGGAAGATACCTAAAAAGTGACACGAAACAATTATACTTTGTTACTTGTGCGCATTATTTCACACATTCAAAGCCATACGAAGAAAATATTCATTATTAGAACTATATTTCATGTCTCTAGCGTATTTGGAGAGGTATAGTCAGTCTATGATTGATTTGGTTTTATTTAGCCCTTCGCATTTGAGTGGTGACTTGGAGGCGCCACTAATAATTCTTATACCATTAATCAAAACATTTATTGCATTATTAAATTTGTATTGAATAAATTACTAAACGTATTTAATATTTTAATAAACTACTGAAAGTATTGTACGAGGTATTATATCAGTTTTATAAAATGAAAATATTTCCAGCCGGAAGAAAAATTCTAGAAGAAATGGCTAGAAATGATTTCTATTGCTCGCAAAGATATTTTTCTATATGGTTATGTGACACAGCTGAGTAATTACTGTCTATTCAATTATTCATAACTAGACTGCGAATCTTTATGCATTTAGGATAAAGGTACCAGTTACCGAAAAACTTTTTAGAAATTTATAAAGGTAACATGAAGTACTTATTTTGAAAATAAAATTGATGTTTCCCCTTCGTATATAAATCAAAAGTATTAGAATAATTTTGGCTTAAGATATAGAAAACAATAGTTAAAAACTAAGAAACTGTGATACACCAGAGGATAATAAAATAATGATTTTATTATGTTCTACGACATAAAAAAATTTATTTATTTATTTATTATCACAGATTTCTTGATAAGAAAACTTCGTTAATATTTTTTTTGCTTTTTCACAAAATCGTCCAGAAAAATTTGAAATACAGAAAGAAGATTGATAGTTAATCGTTTATCGTTTTAGAAAAGCCTTCAAATTAATAGAAAAAACTTCCAAGTCGTCACTAAGTATCCGGTAACTGGTACCTTTACCCAATGGTTTATACAAATTTTCAATAATTGCTGGAGTATCAAGTTCGACAAAATTTAGTACGATTTTTATTTATTTTGAACCTACAAATGTTATTATCAATGAAAATAGGATTTTATTTAATACCACTTTCTTAAAATTTGTCTACAAAAATTAAGAATTGCATAAACATTCGCAGTCTATAGTAAACAAAGCGTTATAGTAAACAAAGCGTTACCAAAAAAAGACTGAATCATGTAAACAATATAAATGCACACTTGTTATACTTCTCGAAACATTCCCAAATCAAAGTGATTTGTGTAACAAAAAAAACTGAAAAATTAAGACTTATTGACGATTCTTTTTCACTCTTCTTGCATTTTGAAAATTTAAACCAAATTTGAGAATTACAGAAGTAAATTTAAAGAATGGTACTACGAGACAACAAAAGATGAAGATCAAATGTACAAGCATTACGGTTTTAGCTTTATTCTCGAGGTATTAACATTTCAAGTCAACTAATAGCTTTCTGCTTCTAGCACGATGTCTCTAAAAGAGCGTCACTGACAGTGTTCCTCTTTTATCGACTTATATGCTACTATTGACGAATCAAAAATATTTGAAACCGTTAACTTGAAACAATGTCATCATTTGTTTGTTTCATCAATGTTTGATACATCAAACACCTTGTAAATAATAATGAAATGGTAGCAAATGGTGGTAAATGTGTTATAATAAAAAAATAATAAATAAATGATGACTTTGTTTCAAGTTATTAACGATTTCCAATCGTTTGGATTCGTCGATAGTAGCGTATACAGCGACTCCCATTAATATTTGGACGCTTTTAAAAAAAACTACAACTTTTTAAATATTGGACTACACGATTTGAACATTTTTGGGAAGTAAAGCAATTAGTTTACTGCAGGATGCGAAAAGAAATTTTTTCATAAATTCCAATTGGTCGGAATTGTAGAGAAAATACTAAAATTTACATTTCACAACATTTTTATGTGTGGACCTATATTGGAAATTTAAAAAATACGTTTTGTAGATCTGTGTCTATTATAGGCATTGTGAAAGTTTCATCGAAATCGGTTAAGGGTGCGTGGGAGCGAACATACACCATCATCGGCGTAAAGGTGAATTAAGAAACAGAGATAGATAGGGAGATATGTTTCTCACAGGAGGGACAAAGACAGAACTTGAAACTTTATAAATAATAATAGTGTACGTTTTTACACAAGAAAATTTTTTCTGTACACTTTTTTCAAAAAAGGGCTCGCACACTACCCCGCAATAATACAGAGGATATTTCAACACAAAGAGCATTTGGAAAAAGTGCACAGACAAAAATTTCTTCCATAAAAACGTACACAATTATTGTTTATAAAGTTTCAAGAGACAAATTGCATAAAAGGTACGATACCCCGCAATAATTCAGAGAATATTTCAACACAAGGAGTATAAACAATATTGCTTCTTCGTTAAATGCATCTGTAGTAGGCTCATCGAAAAAACAAGCTGTTTCATATTCTCTGTCTTTGTCTCTCCTGCGAGAAACATATCTCCCTCGCTATCTTTGTTTCTTAGTTCACCTTTACGCCGATGGTGGTATATGTTCGCTCCCACGCACTATTAATGTAGAAAAGAACAACAGGCACATAGAAAGAGGTAAGAATCCTTAGATTTATTGCAGTTGGAGGTCGAAAAACGTGAAAAACTGCAATTTGTACGATCTTTAGAACTTTGTAACTCATTGAAACGTCGACCGATTTTAACGAAATTTTCAGAATACGTTTAATTGATACAGATCTACGAAACGTGTTTCCTAAATTTTCCATATAAGCCCACATAACAAAGTTGCAAAATACAACTTTTAGAATTTTCTCTGGAATTTCTTTAAAAAATTGTTTCGCGTTGTGTAGCAAACCAATTGTTCTTATTTCTAAAAAAGTTCAAATCGTATGGTCCAATATTAAAAAAGTTATCGTCTTTTTAAGAGTGACCGAATATTAGTGGGATTCACTGTATATGTAAGTCAAATCAAGTGGAACAATGTCAGAGTCTCTCTTCTAGAGACATCATGCAGAGGCAGGAAGATGTTAGTTGACTTAAAATGTTAACATCTCGAAGATAAAGCTAAAACCATAGTTCTTGTGCTTTCGATCTTCATCTTTTGTTGTCTTGTAGAATTATTCCTTAAATTTCCTTCTTCGTATTATAATACAGCGTATCTTTATATTCTCTGCAAAAACTTTCTCTTCGTCATGATCTACTGGTTAGTTTAGTAAATCATCAAATCGAAACGCGTGCATTCAAATGATGCTTAAACACATATACACGTACCAGTAGGTACCAGCTCCTTGAGATGTTAAATCCATTCCATGATCTGGATTGTAGTTTTCTTCGTCCATTACTTTACTCAATCCAAAGTCTGTAATTTTTATCTCTCCACAAACATTGCCTTCGGTTAATAATATATTACCTGGAAAATGATTATACCAATGTAGTTTTATTTAAGAGATTCATGAAGCGCGATTAGTAGAGAAACTAGATTTTTATTAAGAATAAGAAGAAATCTTACCTGGTTTTAAATCATAATGTATGACTGGGGGCTTTATTTCATTGAGGTATTTTAATGCAGACACAACTTGCATAACTATAGATCTCGCTTCTCTTTCAGGTATAGTTTTATGCTGAAAGTGAGAAATACTTCGTAAGGAGAATTTGCGATACGATAAGGAGCGGTGTCTAGATAATAATGATGATACACACCTGCTTGAGGTAAAAATCTAAATCATGGCCATCACAATATTCCAAGACAGTACAAAAGGAATTGGCATCAATTTCAAACACATCGTACAACTTCACAACACGAGGATGATCAAGAGCTTTATGAATATTATATTCTCGTAACGCATGTCTGTGTAAAAAAATTACGAAAATAATTTAACAGGAACTTACATAAAAATACTGTACGTATATAATACAATATATGTGCAGTCTAAATAAATACTCGATGAAAACAATACTACGATGCTTTTATAGTAATCGATTCTATCGATTCTAATTGCCTCGGTTCACATTCAACGTATTAACTACTTACTTAATATAATTAGCTTTCTTGTCCTCTTTCCAGTCTTTATTCAGTTGATGCACTTTACACGCAACGTATCGTTGCTCCTTTAAGTCAAATGCCTATAAAAAGTAATTGTACAGAGACTAATTAGACGATGATCTACAGCAAGTAAACGTTGTTCGAAATATAATAATATAAATTTCTGTACCTTATGCACTTCACTGAAGCCACCTTTCCCTAATAACATTAATAGAAGGTAACGTTCGTTCAACACAGGATGTGAGTTGAATCTCGATTGGTCCTCGTTATGAATACGTTTCAACTCTCTGATGTGTAAGTTTCTTTCTCTTTCGAGTTTTTCCATTTCTAGTTGCAGATCTGCATCTTCTTTTTTCAACGCACTTTGTCTTAACTGAAAATTTGACAAATACTTAAATGCGTGGGAAACAGATATTCACAATGGATAGTCATCTCGGAGTAATTTGTAAATACGTTGGATAATTGCAAACGTTCGTGTCCGATTTTCAGAGACCTCAAGATTTTCTTTGTATAAAAGCTACACAGTTTTTACGAAAACGAAATCCACCAACTTATAAAACGTTGAGAAACAATTACAGAAAATGGTGGTGATTATATTGTATAATTGATTGATAAAATTGTTATTTTAAGATGTAACTATTTGCGTTTTATTTCCAAATTGGGCGCAAACTTTTGCAATCGTCTAATCTAATATATCTAAATGAATATATATGTATTATACATGTATTGAATAATTGCAAACGTTCGTATCCAATTTTCAGAGACCTCAAGATACTCCTTGAAGAAAAGCTATGCCAGTTTTTACGAGAAAGAAGTCCACTAACTTGTAAAACGTTTAGAAACAATGATAGAAAATGGTGGTAATTATATTGTATAATTAATTGATAAAATTGTTATTTTAAAATGGATCCACTTGCGTTTTATTTTCAAATGAGGCGCGAACTTTTGCAATCGTCTAATCTAATATACACTCTCGTCCATAGGTCACCGAACACTTATTCAAATTTGGATGCAGATGATTTTTTGTTATTAAAGGACCTATATTACAAAATAAAAATGATGCTTACTAATTTTTTCTAATTTAGAGAACATGTAAATCAAATCTGACATATTTTCAAAATTTTAATAATTATTTATATATTTTCTAATTTTTTAAATTTAAGTGGGGTAATTGTTTTCCAATTTGACTTCTAAAGCTGTACATAATCATCCCACAATTTCTCAATCTCTTTTTTCAAATATTTATTTAAATAGTATATGTATATATTTAATTTTGCATTGAAATATTATCGTATAACAGCTATTTCTAATCAAAATCAAGCTGGAATGCTTGTATTCTTTATGTATATGTTTAATTTTGCATTGAAATAAAATATTCAAAATAAAACAATAAAATCAAGCTGGAGGCCTGTATACTTTAATTACGATTTTGTTGAAGATAAGTAAGTATTCAGTGATTTATGGACGGGAGTGTATCTAGATGAATATACCTCGAGTATTATGAATAGAAATTACCTTGAGTATTTCATCAGCTTCATAATACTCCTGCAATGTGTAAGATCCAGGTACTGCATCTGGTTTTAAGAATGTAGCTTCTGTGCCATTATGTAAGGATGGTTGTGGCTGACTACGTTTTCTACCAGTTTCACTATTCGATGGCCTCTTTTTGACAAGCAACTTTTTTTGCTTATCGATTTCTTCTCTCTCAGTCGCGATTTCTTCTTGCCGCCGTGCTAATTCTTGAAACGCGTAACCGTCTGTCCAATTTTCTTGAAATGTCGCACCCACCCTCTGAGTCACAAATTGACCCAATCTCAGTCTATTTTGCATACACCTTTGCCTAGCCTCCTTTTTTTCTATATTTGATTTTTCTTTCAGTAATTTCTTTACAACGTCTATACACTTATTTATATGGGATTTGTGCTGCTCAATAAGTTTTTGTTGATTAGCCACTTGATGCTTAAGTTCATCCGTTGTCTAGAAATAAAAACATGCAAATCGATATTAGTCGTATCCACGTGTAATGTCGTACAAAATGTATCATTGCATTCTTAATTAAATTAAATTTTCTATAATTTGAATAACAATACTACAGCATAATATTTTAGCAAAGAAATATACAGGAATAGCTTTATTCTACCTTAGATTTATTCATTTAATATATCTCTTCTTGCTTTATACAAATAGATCTTTTTCCAAAGTAAACTTTAATCATTCTACTTACTCTATTTAATTCTTCAATTTTGTTGTTACGTAATTCTAAATCTGAAGTAGCTTGTGTTTCGAATTCCTGTATCCTCTGGCAAGTAAGTTCTGTCTGGAATACAATTAATACTTCTTATAGTAATTAAAAACAAATCACTGTAACATCTGATACATTTGTCAGCATAGTTCATAAATACCAGATACCTTGCTGCACCCAGATAAAGATAACAGATATTAAGTTGTTTACTCGATTATAGTTCTTGTCTTAATACGTATTTCGTAATAAAGTAAGTCCTTGTTAGTCGATAAAGATAGGCTGACTCTTTTTTGTCGTTAAAAGTAAAACTACAGGACGAAATCCAAACATTTCCATCGAACGTAACTATCACACAGGCAGCAAGGAAAACACCAAAAATGTATGCATGTATATATAAAACCTGTAGAACACTGTGCAATGTGTGCATTATATATTATTCTCTCTTTAGAAATCGACAATACTTTCTACGCTAAATTGAATTTTTAGTTTCTGCGTTAAAACAATATTATAATGAATTATCGATACAAGAGTGACAAACATGCACACGTTTTATGCTTTTATCCTGGCGAGTGACACAAACTTAAAATTTAATAACTTAGATAAGGAGTGATGTTACAAGATAGCCTATACTCCTATGGTAACAAATGGATACAGTGCTACAGTTCAATCAAAGGTTGTCTGAATTTACCGCAAACATCTGACAAGAAATGCCCATTATAAAATTAAATATGCAAAGTATGATTGAACATTTCAGTAGAACGCTGAAGTAATTGGATTACTAACAAATAAAATAGGAGGCAGTAGGTATATAATGTTCATGAACTATGTAATTATGCTGAGTTTGTTACCTCTTTTACATTTAAAGGTATTATAGACTACTAACATTTCTCTTAAGTTAAAAACATACGCTATCGATGCACGCAATCTCTAAACACAAAAACAAATTTTTATACATATATATCCCATATCGTATAACGCTGTACGAAATATTGAAATTCATTTGACACTGTTTCGTGTATCTTTCGTGGTATAAAGAAATTTATTAGCAATTTCAAACAGGAAATTATATGCAATTGATACTATAATATGTGCTTCACAGACAGAATTTTGTATGGGTCGTTTCTTATAAAATGCTTGCAAGAATTATCGAATTTTGCTTACATTTGGGGTGTTAGTCTTCGCTTGCCTGACCTGGCTTGTCCTACTGAGGTTGGTAGGCCTTACCTGCACCTGCTTGCTGACCATCGAGCCTGCAGGTTGTGTCGAGGCTGGTGGAGGAGGAGGTAGTGGTTGAGGATGAGGTCTTGGCGGCTGCATCAGTGAAGAAAATTCTGCCACCGACGAATTGGGTGTTGTTACTTGCGGTGAAAGGAGTTGTTGAGGCGATGGTGGATACTGTAGAGAAATAATTACAAGAAATATCAGAAAGGACATAAAGGAATCAATTTGCAATTATATTACAGTCAAACCTCGATAACTCGAAAACCTCTGAGACGAAAATTTTGTTCATTCCCTTCCACTGCGCTTTAAAAACCTCTATAGATCGAAACAAAACTTCCCCTTTAACTTGAATTATTTTCCACAAGTGTGGCAGCTAACAAAGCCAAAACAGCAATAAATGTTTTATGAAGTTTCGTAGAAAGATGCAATGATATCGAAGCAAATGTATTCTCCGCTTTGGTTACCGTTGAAAATACCATTGATCGACAATCACAGATTTCTTTAATATGTAATAGTAATACGTAGACTGCGGATCTTTCTGTAAAATAAAAATTGTCTGCATCGATTGCAAGAAGTAGAAATCAAATTGAATGTTATTTCTTCCCTTAATGATTTTAACCCTTTACACTTCAAATTATTTTTCAATTTTGTTGCCAACAATTCCTTATTTTAACCGTTTCATTTGAAATTGACTTCAAAGGACAGTTCCTTGACTCCTACTTATTTTAAACAATTTTGTTTACTAATTATATTAAATATAGCTCTGATACTTTGTTGTAAATTCTATTTGTGAAACTTATGCTTGTTTTTAACTAAAAAGTACAACTTAAATAAATAAAGGAAGAACCAAACACATATAAAAACACGTTTCATTAAGATTTTCCTTTCTCCGGTGTCGAGTCACACTCGACAAAGGAGTGCAAAGTCAAATATAATCATCATATGTATGTCAAATATATTGACATTTTCAATTATTTAAATTTTCCAACAATTTTGAATTTCATCTACTAACTTTTGCTGTAACTAATAATATGTAAGAGATATAATAAACAACTGATCTCAAGAAATTGAACTTTTCTTTCTTTAAAACAATTACAAATTATTAGCTCTTGTACAAACCCTCTGTAAGTCGAATTTTCGTAGGGTGAACCTCTCTTACTCGAAGACTTTGACAAGTCAAAAGCTCTGTAACTGGAAGAGTTTAGTTCTTCCCTCGAGATTTGAGTTGTCGAGGTTCGACTGTATTTAAACAGACTCGAAAATTTGAAGTACGCAACAGTTTAGACATATTTACCATAGGGTAACCCTGTTGCGGGGAGGGACTTTTAGCACCGCCATGCCGAATAGGACTATTGCCCAAATGATGCTTTGGAAAATACTCATTGATTTTTTTATTTTCAAGGGCAGCGACAGATCTAGACCCTTTACTCCCTACAGGTCCCCCCGTAATTCCTCCACCTCCGTCGTCAGCTTTACGCTTTCTTTTCCTTTCCGAAGGAGTCCTTGGTACCTTTTCCGGAGTATTTGGGTCTACCTCCTTATCACTATGCGATGAGCCTACAGTTACATCGAAACGAACACAATTATAAAATAATGTCTCGAGGATTTCTATAGTACGCGTTATAGAATTTGTATTTTTGTTATTGTAGCAACGAAGATGCGTAACTTACCAGTGCTCATATTCGAATCTTGACTATGAACCGACTGACCAGAGTTTACAGTTGATTGGGGTGCCATCTGAATTTGTGACCCAGCAGACATCTGAAATAGAAAGAAACTTATGTAAAATAATATGTTAGACGTATACGTTTGACTTTTTTCTAAAGAAACGTTCGAGTAAAATTACAAAGAAAATCAATATCTTACTAACAGAATCGCACATGTAATGGTAAAATACTAGAACGAGGGGCATAGAGCATATTATGTACATTTATTTGATGTATTTATCAACCCTAAAAAATTTCGTACAAGCCTGTTTAGAGAAACAACATGGAGAAAAGTATCGCATCGCGAATTAAGATTTGATATTCGTAGTAGAGGTTACACTTCGAAAATCGTACCGGCGCATAAAACATTGGCCAACGGAGATCGCATGTTATCAAAAGATACGTTATACTGTAAAAAGTCAGTGAAATGGACAGAGAAAGACTCCCGAGGAAAATAGGAGAACGAAGACGTACAATGTGCGAGTGAGAAAGAAGTACGTAAGGTTTAATAAGAAATTGTAAGAGACAGTATCAGAGAGAGTGAAAGAATAAGAATAAGAATAAGAATGAGAAGAAGAATGAGAAGAAGAAGAAGAGAGGAAGAGCGAGAGGAAAAGACAGAGAGAGAAGTGACACCTTCCAGGATAGCCTATGGTGGAGCCCCATAGTCGTATTTGCTACTTGGGTTAACAGACAGTATGTCAACCATAGACACGGTTTCGCGCACAATTTGTAGGTAAATGTCAATAGGACCGTATGAAGAAAATGTGCGATATATGTTTAGAGCTAGAAGAATCACGACAAAATGGAGGAGTGTAGCAGAGGGGGGCGGCGGAAGGGCAGGGAGTTTACGGGGCTAGAGAAGAGGGAAGAAGGAAGGCGACGTAAAACAGAGAGGGGGTGGAAGTGGAAGTAGAGGAACAGAGAGAATGAGAGATAGAGAAGGGGGGTAGGAGGTAAGAACTCGATGGCAGAGGAGTGGTTGGATCGGGAACCACGAACGCATACCGCAAGGGGGCAGTTTTACTCGCTGCTTCACTTCTGAACTCTGGTCAGGCCGGCTAGTTGTTAACTGGCTTTCCTATCTTACATACTTTTCTACATACGCACCAAATACAGCCGCTAGGCGAGTTGATTTCGATTAACAGCAACGATAACCGCGACGACACATTACGTCACTAGGTTCGTGACGTCGGTCCTCCGATAAATTACGCACTCTTATTATTATTATCGGCGGCGTGTCAGCCACGTTTACTCTGCGCGCGGTTAAGAACCCGGATTAATGGTAAGTCCTCATGGACGCGGTCACGCGTTTGCGCGTTTGCCAGGCGGAACGCACACGTTCGAATTCCACGCTCTGTCACTGACGTGCACACGCTGCTTGCTTACGATTAAAACATCGCTTTACCGCAAACCACCTCGAATATGGACCAATCCTTCAAAAACTTCATTCACTTGAACTTGCTGTGCTCCCTTCGATACAATTTTTCTTTCTTTTCCTTCTTTTTTCGAATCATCGTTCCATCCGCACGTCGAATTCCATTTCACCCATGCACTATTATTCCATGCACTAGCATTTTCTTTCTACGGCGCAATACTTTTAAACACTGTTAGTGAAGCGGTTCACAGCTTCCATAATCAGTATTCACGTTCGTAGGAACTATTTTACGATGTACACGGAAACGAAAGATTTACATTTTATCGTTTATATTCTTCTTTCTTTCTGTTTTACAATGTATTCGACACGTGCTCGTTTGATAAAATAGTACATTTAAGTCGTACACTGTACGGACAAAACAATTCGATCACAACAGTAACTGCACAATCATTTTAGCATCCCTCACATTTTCGTGAAAC
>JAQQRS010000020.1:0-19201 GCA_028455805.1 Lasioglossum figueresi
TCTATTTGATTTTATTTTCCGCTTACTAATTCTTATTTTTCTTTTTCATTCTAGGTGCCGGGATTCTGTCTACCGCTGCTTGTACGTTTGTTCGGCGTATGATTGCTTATATTCGCTTTTCGTTTTACTTTTCGATTCTATCCGTGCGTTCGTGCTGTTACTTTTTGTTTTGCTACGTTTATTTCCCGAGATCAGATCGTTTCGTTGTGATGCAAGCATTCGTGACTTCCCTGTTGATTGTGTTCGTGTCAGTTTTTAATGTGGCTGTGCTGCGGTACTTTTCCCAGTCTATTTGTTCGCAGCTTAGGATTACGTTTGATTTGAACTTTTCCCATTACTGTTTGTACTAGTTTTAATCTATATAGTCTTGACTTAATATCAACGGGTTCTCCTGAATGCTTGCGTCACGCGTACACTTGTACTGAGCTCTCTGCTGTCGCTCTGCCTTGTTTTCAACTTCGTCTATTGTCTGTGCCTTTGCATGTTTACTACTACTCTCATCTAGCGACAAGGAACAACGTTTAAACGACGATGATTTACCCGTGCAGGCGTATCCTTGTCGCATGTAACCTCTTTTTTTTTGGAATTTGGGGAATCCTTTATGGATAACCTCCCCCATCGCCGAAGATGAGAGCGGCCAATGTCCGACTCCCACGGACCAAACCCCAAATAACCATCCCTAGACAATCTTTATTGTGGGGGGCCCGGGATCACGTTAGTATACAACCAGGCCCCCACTTGTCTTTATGTTAGACTATCTCATTTTAAATTCGCCACCCCCCGTAGATTGGTCAAGCAGCCGACGGTTAGACCGCTTGTCCCCCTTTCCTGTGGGCCGCACGTTGGGAGAGCCGAGTTTCGGCTCGAACTCCCCCTACGGTCCCCGGCTACCCCCGTCCTCGGATCCTTCCACGGCAAGACGAGTCTTACAGTGCCCGGGCGAGGAGGGTGGTCTCCGCTCGCGTCGAGACGAGTTTCGTCGGAAGGGTGCATTTCGCACACCCTTGGTCCTCATCTCACCCCCCCCGAGCGCACGAGTACCCGGGCGCCCACACGCCCCCCCCCCCCCCCCTCCTGCGACTGGAGCGTCCCGAGTCGCAGGAGGAAGTCCGTCCCCAGGAGGAAGTCCGTCCCCAGGCGGAGTTCGCCCTTCAGGCGGAGTCACTCTACCCTTCCACTTCCATCCCCCCCCCCCAACGGGCGAGCGAGGCGGATCGACCGGCGGAGGCCCGGTCTTCTTCTCCACCCGGCCTGACCCTCCCCTCTTCCTGGGTTTAGACCCGGGTTGAAAGGAGGGGCAGGGTTTAGTGCCTAGCCGGTGTCCGGCTGGCCTCCCCAAATCCCCGCACAAGGGACACCTGGCAGCGGCGTCGCACGTCGCCGACCTGTGCCCCACGTCACCGCAACGGTAACACCGGTCGATCCGGCTCGCCTCACCCGTATGGTCGCATTGCGACCACGTATGACCTCTGCGGAGGCAACGGAAGCACTGGAGCGGACGCTGCTCCAGCACCTCTACCCTCGCATAGGTCCACCCCACCCATACGTGGCCCTCCCCGGCCAGCTTCCTAGCCGCCGTCAGCGGCACCCGGGCCCAGCACGTGCCAGGCCCATTTCCCCCCCGCGGTAGGTGGCCGGTGTATCACCCCCACCCGAATCTCCTCGTCAGTGCAGTTAACTGCCTTGGCGAGGGCGGCACGAATCGACTCCTGGTTTTCACAAACGGCCAAACCTCGGAGCCGAATCTCAGCCTTTCGGGAGGGTGTGCTCACCAGCACCCCAGTCCCCTCGAGCGCCGCCCTCATACGGCCGGCGACGGCTGCCGCCTTCTCCCGACCACCCTCGCCGCGAACCCTCATCATGAGGACCCCGGTTCGGGCACGGGCGAAGGATAGCCCGTCGGTCACGCCGACCTCCTCCAACGAGAAGGACGACGTGACCTTTGCCATCACGCGTACGTCGCCACGCATCCCAGCGGCACCGTCATTACGATGGCCGCCGACCTAGGCTGCTTGGGCAACCTCGCGCCCCTCTTCCCCTCGGGAGGGCAAACTCCCGAAGGCCTGAGACCCAACCCCCCGCCCCCGGACCCCACCCCCCAAGTTAACCCCGTAGGATTTTCGGACCGTGCGGACGGGGCTGGGCAGGAGGCAGACATGCCCCCACCCATCCCAACAAATAAATAGACACGGCCCACCCATCCCAACAAATAAATAAATAAATAAATAAATAAATCCCTCCCCCCATCGGAGGACCACATTGACAGCGGTGAGAATGGCCTAGACCATCCCACCGCCGCCAGGCTATCTGACTAAGGAAAGGGTAAGGGGTGTGATTCGCCTGCCTCTAGGGGGACGTCCCCTAGGGGCCCTTCTCCTCTGGGAGAGGGGGTTCCTCTCCCTGTCCCTCTCCGCCGCCTCCTTCTCAGACATGACGTCCTCACAGAAGGAGGCGACGGACGTCCAGGACCTCCCGCCGTTGATCAATTGATCAATTATGACCGGTAGCGAGAGGTCCGGACCCACTTCCCTCCGCAGGACTCGACGCGACATGGACCACGTCTTGCTGCCAGGACCTCCACTCGTGCGACGGACCAGCCCACCTGGATTTTGCCAGCCTTGGCCAGCTGGCGGGCAGCTGCGGCTGGGCATTGTACCCACAGGGTGCCCAACCCGTTGGCCGGGAACTTGACGTCCCCGACCTTGATGAGGTTGGGCGGGCACCCCGTGACCGTTGCCACTGCTGTCTTCGCTGCTTCAGGGGTGACGCTGTCATCCAGGCCTCGGATTCGAAGATCGGCGGTCTTCATAGGCTTGGCGACCCTCACCCCCGTGTCGACAAGGGTTGTCGATATGCGGGCTGCCAGGGCGTCGGCCTTGGCAGTCCCCTCCGGGCCGGGGATCTCCAGGAGTAGTCCCCCGGTTACCGCCCTTTTTACCCGAAGGTCGGACACCCCCACCGACGCGAGATCAATGGACCTCTTGACGAGGGCCATTGCGTCGGTGAGGGATGTCTTGCACCCCTCCGGGATCGGCAGCGATTTCGCTTTCGGAGGGGCGGGGACCTTCGGGGGGGCGGGTTTCCCGTTCTTCTTACCTTCCCCTTCCTCCTGGGGGGGGGGGGGGGGGGGGGGGGAGGAGGCGGCGCAGCAGCCTTCCTCGCCGCGGCTTTAGCCCTCCTGCCGAATACCGTCGCCCAGATGTCTCCAGAGGTTGGAGACGGGGCTGGTCGCGAAGCGCCACCCGGTGGGGCCGGCTGCCGGGACTGGCGCTGCTGCCCCGTTACCCGCGATGGAGGTGCGGGGGCAGGGGCAGGCACGGCCTGGTTCGCCGCCGTCTTCTTCTTCTTCTTCTTCTTTTCTTTCTTCGTTGTCGCCGTCCTCTTCTTCTCCCCCTCTGGTCCTCCAGCTGGGGCCGTGGGCAGGGTCGGCGGCAACAGGCCGGGTCTCGTTCTAGGGGGCTGTTGCTTCGGTAGGCCAGCGGTTGCTGGTGATGTCGGTGGCTGCTTCCCGAATACTGCCGCCCGGAGCGCTGCCTGCTCCTGCTGTATGGGCGCCAACTTGGCGTCCAAAAGCGCAGACAGCTGCTCCATTAGGCCGCCGTCCAAGGTGGGGGTCCGGGATGTACGGGCCGGCGATGGCGGTGGCAGTGATGGAGGCGGCGGCATCTTCGGCGTGGTCCGTGCCGGGGATCTCGCACGAAGAGGTGGTGCAGGTGCAGGTGGCTGAAGAGGCTGAAGAGGGGTGGCCGCCTCCTTCCTCTTCATGGCCATCAGTTCCTCACGTATTGCCTTGACGGTGGACGTGAGGCCCCGGGTCTCCGTCCTCAGGCTGGCGTTCTCCGCCAGCACGAGGCCCAGAGAGCGGGATCCGGAGGCCACCGAGCCGTCCCTCGCGGTCCGCGTGGAGCTGTTTTTGTCAGCGGCAGCAGGGGAGTCCTCCGTGATCCTCCCACACATCTCCAAGAAAGCGGCTTCCGCGAACCTGGAGGCCGCCTTTATCTCGCGGACACTCGTGCCCTTGAGGTTCGAGGATTTTACGGCGGTGACCTCGATTGCGCGGATTTTGTCCAGGAACTCCTGGACAATTTCTCCGGCACTCATGTCCCGCACCTCAAGGGCCATCTCCGCCACCCTCGAGACCGCTTCCTTGGAGGGGCGTTTTATGCGTCCTTCCGGGCCGCTGTTGCCCTCGTCGGCCTTCCTCTTCGTTGTTGGCCTCGGAGCCGAGACGAAGGACTCAGCCTCCGAGTCTGTCTCCAGACAGACCGTCGAAGCTGCCGATCCCTTCCTCTGGCCGTCCGTCTTCCCGGAGTCCCTTGAGCCGCGGGACGCGGAAGAATTCCGCGACCCACCGCCTTTGGGTTTCCCCATGGTTGGTCCCTGCAGCGCGCCTGATGGTCCAGCCGCTGCCTCCCTCGCAGACTTCTTCGTCGATGATGATGGCCTGCTGGTCTTCATCGCCGCCGTCGCCGTCTTCGTCTGCTGCCGGGAAACCTAACCTAACCTAACCTAGCCTAACCTAACCTAGTTAGTTAGTTAGTTAGTTAATGCTTTGCCGGGGAAGGGCGGATCGGCCGCCCCTCGCTTCCTTAAGGCACACCGGATCTTGCATCACCAGTATCACGATTGGCGCTGTCGGCCTCGGCCCTTTTTTAGGTTGCAATTATCCATTCGTTTTTTGATCGTCCCCTCTGTTTTATTAGGCCCGCGCCCCTTTCAGAGTCGTCGATCTACTAGAGGGGACGGTCGTCATCGGTGAGAACGGTCATTCTGCCTAGTTAAAATGGATTTTTTGAGCTTGTTTAGAGCTCGGAGCGAACGTTGGACCGGCTCACCTTCGGACCTGCAGGGTGTCTCGCCTGCCCATATTTCGACTCCCCCTACTTCATCGTGTTATCATGTCGCATGCATCAAGTTATATTCCCTTCCCTACTCTGTCTCCGGATAGCCGGTGACTTACCCTCCCCTACCCAGGGACTAGCCCTTTCCCCCCCTACTCTGTGATTCTACTTAATGTCACATAAGGACTGCCAATGCAAGGGACCGCGTAATTTGGGCTGCCATTGGGGAGAAGCTAGTTAGTTACAACTTGGGATCTGATCCGACTTTATCGAAATCCCGGCTGAGCCGAGATATCAATTCCATACGGTCGTCACTTGCCGATTCCTGCCACACGAGGGGGTGAGGAGGGTTCGTTCTTCAACTTAGCCGAAATTTCTTCTCCGAGGAGAGCTAATATCAGTGCCATCGAAGTCTCCCTCCTTGGTGGGCTTGGTGCATACTAGATAACATGACTGATTGTTTGGATGTGTCCACCATCCCCGAGGTCGGTCGGTATTCAGCAAGTAGCTTCGTCCACCAGACTTTCCCCTTTTAGGTTTTCTCTCTTCCGTTTGTGTGTGATTGTTGGTGCTGCGTAAGCGTATGCAGACCGTTCTCATAGAGATTTCTGCTGTAACCGTTAGTCTATCTCTTTTTCCGTCATCTTTTCGATTGCCCTTTGTTTACGGCTGTGTTCTTTAACTGCAGGTTCCTCGTCCGGGTGGTCAACTCTAGGTCGTGCAGTTTCGGCTATGATTGCGGTTTGTTCAACCGGTCTGACCTACTCGTGCACGTGCTAGCTTCTCATCCGTTCGGAACCTGTTGTTTGTGTTTTACCGTGTTTGTCGTTGGCCCCAGTGACTCCCTTTCTTTTCTTTAATTGTTGTTGTGTTTGTTTCCATTTGCGCTTTATTTGTTTATTTATTATTATATATTTTTGACTTGTAGTTCCGTTTTGCCTTTATTCGTATAGAGATTTTGGTTATATGTTTGTACTACATACAGTCCTCTTTTTCCTTATTCTTTTCGTTTGCCCTTTGTTTACGGCTGTATTCTTTGTCTGCAGGTTCCTCTTCGGGGTGGTCAACTCTAGGTCGTGCAGTTTCGGCTATGCTCGCGGTTTATTCAACCGGCCTGGCCTCCTCATGCACGTGCTAGCTTCTCAGCCGTTCGGAACCTGTTGTGTGTTTTACCGTGCTTGTTGTTGGTCTCAGTGACTCCCTTTCTTTATTTCCTAGTTATGTGTGTTGTGGAGTTTATTTCCGTTTTCTTTGTAGAAGATTTCTAGTGCCGTTTTGCCTTTATTCGTATAGAGATTTTGGTAATATGTTTGTGCTACATATAGTCCTTCTTTTTTTTCCTTATTCTTTTCGTTTGCCCTTTGTTTACGGCTGTATTCTTTGTCTGCAGGTTCCTCTTCGGGGTGGTCAGCTCCAGATCGTACCGATTTGGCTATGATCGCGGTTTAGTCAACCGGCCCGGCCTACTCGTGCACGTGCTAGCTTCTCGGCCGTTCGGAACCCGTTGTTTGTGTTTCACTGTGTTTGATGTTGGTCCTAGTGACTCTCTTTATTTTCCTTTATTGTTGTTGAGTTTGCTTCCGTTTGCTTTATATTTATTTGTTTCTATATACATATATATTTTTTTTTTCCTTTTCTCTTCTAGTGCCGGTTTTCTTTTGTTCGTTTGGAGTTAAAGTTATATGTTTGTTCTACGCATAGTCCTTCTCTTTTCCTTGTTCTTTTCGATTGCCCCTTATTTACGGCTTTATTCTTTGTCTCCAGATTCCTTTTCGGGGTGGTCAACTCTAGGTCGTGCAGTTTTGGCTATAATCGCGGTTTATTCAACCGGCCTAGCCTACTCGTGCACGTGCTAGCTTCTCAGCCGTTCTGAACCTGTTGTTTGTGGTTTCCTGTGTTTGTTTTTGGTCTCAGTAACTCCCTTTCTTTTCCTGGTTATGTGTTGTGGTTTCCGTTTTCTGTGTAGAAGATCTCTAGTGCCTTTTTCCTTTATTCGTATAGAGATTTTGGTAATATTTTTGTCTTACATGTACTCCTCCTCTTTATCCCTATTCTTTTCGTTTGCTCTATGTTTGCGGCTGTGTTCTTTGTCCCCAAGTTCCTCTTCGGGGTGGTCACCACTGGGTCGTGCTGTTTCGGCTATGGTCGCGGTTTATTCGACCGGCCTGGCCTACTCGTGCACGTTTTGGCTTCTCAGCCGTTCGGAAGCTGTTGTCTGTGTTTGTCTGTATTTTGATTGGTCCCCTTGACTCTTTTTCCTTTCCTTTTTCCAGTTTCCTTTTTGGTGTGTGGGTTCCTTGTGGATACCTATTTCCGTTTTTCTTTTCTTCTTCGTCCGGAGAGTCGGTGCTCCCGCTGCGTAGTGCAGATTTGTTTGGTTTCCTATCAGTTCGGGGATAGTCCTATTTCCTTTTCTGGTGTATTGGTTCCGTGCGGATTTCTGTTCCCCATTCCCTATTCTATCTTTTCGTTTTTTCGTTTTCAGTTGCTCCGTTTTCCGTTGTTCACTTTTCGTTTTCTGTTTTTCGTTTTCCGTTTTCTGTTATCCGCTTTTCGTTTTCCGTTTTCCGTTTTCCGTTTTTCGTTTCTCGTTTTTCGTTTTTCGTTTTCCGTATGTGTTTGCCTGTGTGTGTGTATGCATGTGTGTGTCTGTGACAAGCGTGAAGTGATGAGCGCGAGGAAGTGACCCGTGCCCGGAATTTGACGAGCATGACGGTTGTTGGATCCGAATTTTGACGGACTCGACTCTTGATAAGCACGAGCGATTGAAAAACGTCAAGGGTACTATCGCGCCAGAGACGCGGCCGACACAGTCTTCCTATGCGAGTCTTTGGTGGATGCTTCCCGTGGCGTTCTCCCGCCACTTATCTCTTTTTCCCAATAAACTTCGTATTTCGTTAAGAGTCTGGTTTTCCGGTCTTTCCCTTTCCCCCTTACTGATAGCTCGCCCTATATGTTTTGCGATATTTGTTTTCCCGCCATTGTTCTTCCCCAACTTCCTTTTTCCTATTCTTTACGCTTCAACGTGATGTTACCGATTTGAGATAAGTTGGTATTTCCTCTCTGTATACCTGTTGGCCGTGATACAGGCAATCCCACTCTTCTGACTCACGCGTAGTTGATTCGATTTTGTCCAGTATACTTATTTCTAATGTGTTTAATTGGGCTCTCTGTTATGTTTTGTTATTTGTGTTAACTACTTATAGTAGTTTCCTGTTTCATTGTTTATATATATTTCCATCCGTGTTATATGTGCTTCAGCATCCCTTTTTTTCTTCTTTTTTTTTTAATGACTCTCTTACGCACGAGAACTCCCCCCTGTTTGCCTTCTTTTCGTTTCAGTTTATAAGCACCGAAATTGTTCTGCTTAATCTATTATGACTCGTTGTTCTCTTGTGCTGCTCTGCCGTTTTTTCCCTTAGTACGCCGGTTGAAGTTTAAGATGGCGCCGGCGTCGAGTTTTTTCCGTCCTGCTCGCTATACTAGCGGTTTGTGGGAGATGCCTTCTCTTTGTTACATACATCGTGGCCGCGTGTATTCGTGGCAGCTTCTTTCCTTCTTCCTATTTTATGGTTTGGGTTTGTTTGTTCTATGGAGTTGTTTGTTTGTAGTTTTTTTTTTCCTCCCTTTTTCGTTTTTTTGGCCTGTTGTTTGCTTTTCGTGTTGTGTCGTGCATCACGTTTTTGCTTGTGTTGTTGTTGTTGTTTTTCCTTAGTGTTTTTTTGATGTGCTGAGGCTTGTTTTTATTTGTCTTGTTTGCCCCCGTTCGTTCCCTTCGTTTGTCGCCACTTGTCCCGAGTCTAACTTATGCTCGTTTTCCTTTCTCAGACTGCGAATTTCCCTGTTTGTCTTATGTTTTGGTGACTGGTGTCCTGTAGCCTAGGTGTTTTGTTAGTTATTGTTTTTCCTGTGTCTTCTTCTCTTCTTTATCTACCTATTGCCGTGTTCTATTTCTGTTATTATTTAGATTCTCGTACTAATTTTTGTTGCCTTGTGTCGGTTATGTCGAGCATGGGTGTGTTTGGTATCAACATAACCTACAACCTGTCTTTTTCCGTGTCGTGATTTCTGTTGGTTTGATCGAGCTGTCTTGCTGATTATTTGGTAAGTGTATGCTTTGTTATTTGTTATTTCTCGGTTATTGTTTTTCTTTCCCTTTTTTTCAGGTGATTGATGCAGGAGATCTTTCTGCTTCTGCTCTGTTCCATTGTGTTTGTTCATAGGTGAGTTTGTTTCGCTTTTTACCTTCTTAACTTTTGATCTCTTTTATTTATTAGTCTGTTGTTTTAGTTTTCCGTGGATTGCTGGTTGGTGCATCTGTTTGTCTTATTGCCGTTGCTGGGCCGGCTGCTTTTGGATTGTCGTTTGCGTCCCTGTTTGGGCGTGACTGCTTGTTCAGGTTCTGCGGGTGTTTCTACAGTTTGCTTTAATATGTTTGAGGTTCTGTGGTTTCATTGTGATGTGTCTGATTATGGTGCTTGTTAATAGCCGTAGGTATCGCGCGTTTTTGTATTTGGATCCGTGGCTTTTGCTATCGTGTGCGGTATACCTTCTGGTTTCCTTCTGGATTGTTACTTCTCGTGATGTTTCTCCGTTAGTGGTTCTTGACCTTTTGTTTGTTCAATTTTTCTGTTTACGAGTGCCTTTATGATTATATTCGCGCGTCCTAGTTTCTCGGTTGGTATGCTGCTTATGTTTGATATTTTTTATCTATTGTTGTTGTTTTGGTCGGTAATTTTCCCTGTCCTTATTTTGTGCCCTCCTCAGCTTGGATATTATTAGCGTGCTTGTTTGTCTATTGTCGTCTGGGCCCGAGGAGTTTCCTGGTGATCTTGTCTTATTTCTTTTCCCGTTTGCGAGATGTCGGTTCTCTTCCCGCTTTCGGTGTTTAGTGCGCTGCGGGGCTTGGTTTCTCCCTGTTTTGTGTGTGTGTTCTTTCCTTTCTTGTTGACTTGTGTTTACTATAAGTGATTGGTGATGCTACAGCCTTATTTGTCATGCTTCCAGTGTCTTTTTCCTTTTGTTTGGTTTCTCTGTTTTTTCTTTTTCTGACTTTGCTGACTTGTTTGTTTGTTGTTTCTTTATCTTTTTTGTTTGCTTGGTTGCTTTTTGTGCCTTTTGTTCTGGTGTGTTGGCCGATAGTCTCTTTGTTTTGTTCCCTTATCTGTACGTTACTTAATGCTCCCTGTCTACTTTTTTTTTTAATTCACTCGTTTTTCCAAGTTCTTACGGATTGCTCCTCGGGTTTTGGATTTTTGTTACTGTTCACGTGCAGTCTTCCATAGTTTGGGCTCATTTACGTTGTGCAGGTATTGTGACCCTTCTTATCTCTTGTTGTTTTTGTTGTTGTTTTTTTTTCTTCCTTTCATAATTGGGTTTTTTTAGGTACGTTTCTGGACTTCGTTTGTTCCTGTTTAGGTCATTGTTACTAGTTTTGAGGGATATGAGCTGTTCCGGGTGGGCGAGTAACTGGATTTGGCAGGTGTTATTCATCATCGACATTTATTGTCTCAGCTTTTTCCTGTCGCCCTTTCCCACCCTCTTTCTTGTTCATTGTCCCATTGTCCTGCTTGTTTCGCTTCTTCCGTTTGTTAGTTTTTCCAAGGGTCTATTTCCTCCATGTATCGTTTCACTTTTCTCCACTCTACCTCCTCTAGGATGTTGCCCTCGATAGAGTGTTTGCCTAGATATGTTAACCTTCTTTGTGTGGTTGCCGGGCAGTTTCTTAACAGGTGTTATGGTGTTTCGTTTTCTTCGTCGCACAGCGTACATTTGTTCGCTGTCGCTTTTCCTATTTTTTCTAGATATTTGTTTAGTGGCGCAAACCCTGTTATGGTTTCCACCATTCTTCTCATATTTTTTCTGTCTAGGTCTGTGAGTCCTCTTAACCTTTTTGCTGGCCAGCAGTCGTCTCCTAGGAAACTTTTGCTGTGTTTTAATCCTGTCGTTTCTGTCCATTTCTTGTTCTTTTTTTCCTTTGCCCATTGTTTTACCTGCCGCTCGTAGATCGTGGTAGTAATTCCTATTGTTGGTTGTGGACCTTCTGGTTGAGAGTCAGAACCCTTGTTTGCCAGCTCGTCCGCCTTTTCATTGCCTGCATGGCATGAGTGACCTGGTATCCATGTGGTTTTCACAGTTTTGCCTGTGTTGCACAGGTCGTTCAGAGTTTCATGTGTTTGCCATAGCAGTTTCGATCTGCTTTCCATTTTCTGTAGGCTTTTTATCACCGCTTGGCTGTCTGAGCAGATCGTTATCGTTCTTCCTGTCTTATCTTGGTTTTTATTGCTCTGGCGCACATTTGTACTGCCAGTAGTTCCGCTTGGTATACCGTAGGATATTCTCCTAGTTTTACGTAGCGGTTTATTCCTTTGTTGTTTGTCCAGGCTGCTCCTGTCAGGTTTCCTTTTCTGGAGCCTTTTCTTCCGTGTTTTTTAGGTCATTTGGCATTCCTCTGTCCCATTCCTTTCTCAGTCTTATTTCTGGTTTATATAGTTTTTTGTCCATGTATCTTCTCTGGTCATTGTCCTTGGACACTTGCTCCAGGTTCCTTAGCCCTTCGTTGCCTTCGTTGTTTATTATGCTTGAGTGGCCGAAGCCATTCTCTTTCCATTGACCCCAGCTCTTCAGTCTGTATGCTGTATTTAGAGCTAGTTCTTTTATTCCTATGTCCAGTGGTCAGGTGCCGGTTAATACTTCCACTGTTCCCACAGGTGTGTTCCTGGCACATCCTAGGATTTTTCTGTTCGCTGCGCCTTGTAGGCTATCCAGTTGTCGCTTTACTGTGGTCAAGTTGGTGGTTTGCCACCATATGACTGCACCGTATGTGACTCTGGGTACCACAATTGCCTCGTATATCCATTTCATTGTTTTCGGAGTCAGCCCCCATGTTGGTCCTACTGCTCTGCTTAGCGTGGTTGTGTTTCTCTTGGCTAGGTTTATTTTGGTGAAGATGTGTTGCCTCCATTTTAGTTTTCTGTTCATTGTTATGCCTAGATATTTGACGCTTTGTTCGAGCGGGAGTGACTGTTCCATGTACGTTAGCCCACTGTTCTCGGGATATACCGTTGCCCATGTGAATTCTATCACTTCCATTTTTTCCGGGTTAACTGAAAGTCCCGCTGAGCTACACCATATCTCGGTGATGTTCAGTGCCGTTTGTAGGATGTTCATACATTCCTGTTTGTTTTTATTTCGACTTATTATCGGTACGTCGTCTGCGTACGCGATTATTTCCGCTCCGCATTCTTTTAGTTCCCATTGCAGTGAATCTAGTGCTAGGCGCCACAGGAGAGGGGATAGTATTCCTCCCTGCGGGGTGCCTCTTTTCACTTTTCCTTCTACCGTTGCATTGCCTCTGCTTGCCTGTATCCATCTGTTACTGAGCATATTCGTGATACATTGTCTTATGTTCTTCTCGACACTGAAGTCTTCTAGTGCGTGTTCTATCGTTTCTATAGGTGTTATGTTAAATGCCCCTTCTCTGTCCATGAAACACGCTACTACGTGTTCTTTCTTTTTCCTTGCTTGTTCGACTTCGCAGACTATTCTGTGAAGTGCTACCTCTGTCGAGTGACCCGTTCTGTAGGCGTGTTGCCCCGGGAACAGGTCTCTTTCTTTCAGAGTTACCGTTTTTATGTGTCGATCTATTAATCTTTCTGCTGTTTTTAGCAGGAAGGATGTCAGGCAGATTGGCCTGTATGCTTTTGCTTCCGTGTAGTCTTTTTTCCCGGTTTTGGCAGGAATACCACTTTCGTGCTTGTCCATGCCTTAGGGATTTATCCTTGTGCTATGCTTGCTTTTATCAGGTACGTTATTGCCTGTCCATAATACTTCAGGGCTGCCTTTAGTATCTTGGGACTTAGTTCGTCCATTCCCGGTGCTTTGTTTGATTTGAAGGAGTTGATTGTCCATTTTACTTTTGCCGGGTTGACTATTTGGTTTGCTCGTCCCCAGTTTGGTGTTATTCCGTTGGCGTTTGTCACTGGTTCTTCTGGGTTCTTTTCGAATCCCGGGAAGTGTGTTGTCAGTAGTTGCTCTACTATTTCGTTGTTTTTGTGCAGGATTTGGTTGTCCTTTTTTATGGCTCCAATCGTTGCGCCTCCGCATTTTAGGAGTATTTCCGTTATTCTTGCAGCCACTGGCATTTTGTCTATCGATTTCGTGAAGTTCCTCCAATTTTTTGTTTTGCTTTCCATTATTTCTTTCCTTAGTGTTGATCTTTCTTTTTGATAGCTGTTCCATTTGTGCGTATTGTCTTGTCTGCCTGATCTGTTGATCTTATTCCGTTTTCCTTTTACTTTCCTCATTCTTTTTTCTAGCTGTTTGTTACACCAGCTGATTTTCTTGTTTGATTTTATCTCTCGATTCTGGTTCGAGTCTTCCCAGCATTCCCTTATGTTTTTCGCTATTTCTTCGGCAAATTTGTCTATTTCTTTCGGGTTTCCGTAGCTACCCTTCAGGAGTTTCACTTTTTCCTTATTTAGTTTTCCGAACTTTTGCCAGTCCGTTTCTTTTGTGGATCTTCTCTCCTGTGTTTATTCCTGATTGTTCCATGATACATCGAAGGTGATGTACTTGTGGTCTGAGAGGCTTTCCTTTGTAAGCACTTTCCAATCTTGGATGTTGTTGATTGAATTTAGTGAACATAGTGTTATGTCCAATACTTCTTTCCTGTCTCCTGTGACGAAGGTGGGGGTGTTTCCGATATTCATTATGTGTAGGCCTTCTTCATTGATGAAGTTCATCAGCCTTTTTCCTCTCACGTTTGTGTCTGTGCTGCCCCATGCTGTGTTTCTTGCATTTGCGTCTATTCCCAGAATTATGGGTGTACCTTTGTTTTGTGTCCAGTCCAGTATGTCTACGCATGTCTGGCCTGGTATTTCCTTACCCTCGTGCGGGAGGTACAGTGCTACTATGATTATTTCTTTGTGGTTATTTCCATTCCCTGTTTGTAGGGATACTGTTGTTGTGTTATCGTCACTAAACTGGGGCATGATTGTTATTCCTTTTCTCGTTATTATGCATGTTCTCGTTTTCTTGTTTGCATTGTTCACATGTACGCTGCCGGCCTGGCTTAATCCTTTTATGCCGTCGTAGGCTAGCCATGGTTCTTGTATAATCGCTAATATCGTATTTTCCTTCGATAAAATTTTTCGTCAGGAGAGCTGATGCTCCTGCTGCGTGGTGCAGATTTATTTGGATTACTCTCATTTTGGAGATAGTCCTCTTTCCTCTTTTGGGGTATAGGTTCCTTGCGGATTCCTATGTCCAGTTTCCTTTATCCGTTTTCCGTTTTCTGTTTTCCGTTTCGCGTTTTGCGTTTTCCGTATTGCTTTTCCGTTTTACTTTTTCCGTTTTGCGTTTTCCGTTTCTTCTTTCTTAGTTCTGCCTTTCTTCGTGCTTCCGTTTACCGTTTCTCCTGTGGCCTAAGTTATGTTTTTAATTGTACTATTTGTTTGTTTTTCAGATAATCAGGCTTTGCTTATGGGAGAAGGGGATGGAGTATGGAGTATTGTGGTGCAGGAGCCTATCCGCCTGTCATGGAGAGAGACTTTCCCATTTTCGTATTACATGTCTACTCGTACGTTTCCGGTGCAGCCGCTCTCCATGATTTGCCTGCTTTGTGCTCAGTTTTTTGTAAAATATGAAAAAAAAAGAAGAGAATATGAGATATGAAATATATGAAATTTATGAAATATGAAGTATTTTGAGTGTTTTTCTGGACACTTTGATCTTTTTGTTCCCCGTACTTGTCTTTCCCTCCTTTTTCTTGCTTTTAACTTCTAACTTTTAATTTTTATTTTACCTTTTAACTTTTAGCTTTTTGGTTGCCTATGATTCTAATTTTTGGTAATCCGTAGCAGGTTGGGGGATCTGGGTTCGGGGTAGGTTAGGTGTCTTTCTTCATGTTCGGCCTATCCGCTCCCGTTGTTTTTGCGCTTTGTTGCTTTTTACGAGGAGTTGAAGCCTTGGTACAATTTATTCTTACTTATTTCTACCTTAGTTTATTTGGGTGGAGGTTGATTAACTGTGAGCCTTAGATTTTGGTGACTATTCTTTATTTATTTGTTTACCGTCTACGTAGTTAGGTCCGGCTAGGCCCTCGGGAGCGTAGGGTGACGGGATATTACTTAGTATGGAATATGACTGCTATTCTCGGTTTAGGATGTGGTGTATAGTTACCAGGTGGGAGTTGGGAATTGGAGTATGGAGGTACCCAGTAATTATTCATTTTTTATGTTTTACGATTTTTGTTTATTTAGTTTTCCGTATTTCTTAGCCTTAATGTTAACCTTATTCTATATATATTATTATTATTATACCTAATTACGCGCTCGCAGCTCACTTAATCCTACTTCTTCTTATAATTTACTTAATTGTTCTTCAGGGGCGTTATCGAAATCTTGATCGCTCCCCCCATTATACCTAGTTTGGGGCCCAGCTTCTTTAAGGCCGCCGCCTCCCTCGGACCCATCTCCAGGACAAACTCTCTCCCTCTTTCCCCCGCTTCCTTTGTCCTTAGCTCCGTCCATCTCTTCGTATTCAGGGCCTTGTACTCCCTAGCCAATAGTCCTAGAATTGTGGCCAGCTTCAGTTCCTTGTTGGTGATGTACAGGGCCACCGCCGTGGCCCTGTTGAGTCTCGTCGCCTCCACCGTCTCGAACAACGTCCCCTTCACGCATAATTGCCTGAGAGCCTTGTCCACGTCCTCTCTCGACGTCGGGCGTCCTAGAGTGGCGATGATCCCTCCCATCTCCAGCCCTTGGTCTGCTAGCTGTGCGAACAGCCTGTTCGCCTGTTCCCTGGATACTTCCGCCACCGGGAAGCCCTTGGCCACCAGGCAGATGGTTTTCTCCTCCTTTCTTCTGTCCATTCGTTCCTCCGTTGTTCTCCGTGCCGCCGTCCCGCTTGTCTCCTGCCGTACTCTTCCGTCCTCAGTCCTTCCTGTCTCTTCCCTCCTTTCCTCGAGGACGTCTGTCAGTCCTAGGAGCGCGTCCTCGTCCTCTAATCGGACCAGTCCAGCTTTATTCTCCATGTTCATCTTTGTCGATACACTGTGAAACTACTCTTGGCTGTTTAGTGGGTTTTGAGCGAATGTGCTTTTGACAGTGGCTGCAGCCCCTATTTATACTGAGCCTTCGGCCCCTTTTTTCCTCCCCTTTTTGGTTTTCCCGCTTTCTGTCTTTGCCTGGGCTGGTGCTGGGTTTTCCTTTCCCTTTCTCCTTTGCTTTTGCCTCCTCTTCGGGGTGGTCAACTCTAGGTCGTGCCGTTTCAGCTATGTTCGCGGTTTATTCAACCGGCCTGGCCTACTCGTGCACGTGCTAGCTTTTCAGCCGTTCGCAACCAGTTGTGTGTGTTTTACCGTGCTTGTTGTTGGTCTCAGTCACTCCCTTTCTTTATTTCCTAGTTATGTATGTTGTGGTGTTTACTTCCGTTTTCTTTGTAGAAGATTTCTAGTGCCGTTTTGCCTTTATCCGTATAGAGATTTTGGTAATATGTTTGTGCTACATATAGTCCTCTTTTTCCTTATTCTTTTTGTTTGCCCTTTGTTTACGGCTGTTTTCTTTGTGTACAGGTTCCTCTACGGGGTGGTCAACTCTAGGTCGTGCAGTTTTCGGCTATGGTCACGATTTATTCAACCGGCCTGGCCTACTCGTGCACGTGCTAGCTTCTCAGCCGTTCGGAACCTGTTGTGTGTGTTTTACCGTGCTTGTTGTTAGTCTCAGTCACTCCCTTTCTTTATTTCCTAGTTATGTATGTTGTAGTGTTTACTTCCGTTTTCTTTGTAGAAGATTTCTAGTGCCGTTTTGCCTTTATTCGTATAGAGATTTTGGTTATATGTTTGTGCTACATATAATCCTTCTCTCTTTCCTTGTTCTTTTCGTTTGCCCTTTATTTACGGCTGTATTCTTTGTCTGCGGGTTCCTCTTCGGGGTGGTCAACTCCAGGTCGTGCAGTTTCGGCTATGGTCGCGGTTTATTCAACCGGCCTGGCCTACTCGTGCACGTGCTAGCTTCTCAGCCGTTCGGAACCTGTTGTCTGTGTTTGTCTGTATTTGATTGGTTTCATTGACTCTTTTTCCTTTCCTTTTTCTCGTTTCCTTTTTTGATGTGTAGGTTCCTTGTGGATCCCCTTTTTGCATTTTCCTTTTTCCGTTTTTCGTTTTCTGTTTTCCTTTTTCCGTTTTCGGTTTTTCTGTTTTTGTTTTTTGTCTCCTCATTACTTTTGTCTGTCTTTCCTCGTGCTTCCGTTTACCTTTTCTCGTTCTTTTCCTCTTTTTGTGTCGTTAGCCCCTGCTTTCCCACCTTGTTCTTTCCTTCCTTGTTCTTTGTTTTCCGGCCCTTTAGTGACTGTCACGTCATGGGCTGACAATGGTTCTTATACGATCGCTATGTCGTAGTTTCTTCCGGTAGCGTTTTCCTGCAGGTGAGCCGATGCTCCTGCTGCTTAGTGTCGATTTGTTTGGATTGCTCTTCTTTCCGAGGTGGTCCGTTTTTCCCTTTTTTGGGTGTATAGGTTCCTTGCGGATACCTTTTTCCGTTTTCCCTTTTTCCTTTTCGTTTTAGGTACTTCGTTTTCCGTTTCTTCATTGCTGGGTTCTGTCTTTCCTCGTGCTTCCGTTTACCGTTTCTTGTTCTCTTCCTGCTTTCCCTCCTTGTTCTATCGTTCCTTGTACTTTGTTTCTCTGGATCTCCGGTGAATGTCTCGTCATGGGCTAATCTTAGTTCTTATACAAGCACTGTATTGTAGTTCCTTTCGATAAGGTTTTCCGTCAGGAGAGCCGATACTCCTGCTGCTTATTGCCGATTTGTTTGGATCGCTCTCTTTCCGAGATGGTCCTTTTTCCTTTTTTTGGTGTATAGGTTCCTTGCGGATACCTATTTCCGTTTTTCCCATTTTTCCTCGTCGGGAGAGCCGATGCTCCCGCTGTGTAGTGCAGGTTTGTTTGGTTTCCTCTCATTTCAGGAATAGTCCTATTTCCTTTTCCGGTGTGTTCGTTCCTTCCATTTCCCGTTTTCCGTTTTCCCTTTTCCCTTTTCCCTTTCCGTTTTCCGTTTTTTTCGTTTTCCGTTTTCCCGTTTTCCGTTTTCCATTTTTTCATTTTCCATTTTCCATCTTCCATCTTCCGTTTTCCGTTTTCCGTTCTCCATTTTGTGAGGTTCCGTCTTTGTGTTCCGTTTCTTCTTTCCTTGGTTCTGTTGGAGATAAGCCAAGTAAGCCAAGTTGGTTTCCCGTTTCCCTATTGTCCATGGCATTGTCTATCTTCGAGTTTTTACGGCTTTCTGTTAAAACGATTCGTTGGGTGTGGTGTGCGAAGCACGTTGGTTGGGAGGAGGGCGAAATATTTCCGCGATCGAGTCCCGTCGCGCCGATATTGTCTTTTCCCGGTTTTTCCGGGACTCGTCGCTCGGCATGCGAGGCTCGATCGTCGTCGTGATTTCCGAGACGATCGAGAATTCGCACCGAGCTGCGGATTAATTGTTTTTTCATCGCGTCGGTTCGCGTGGTCACTTATTTATTCGATGTTCCGTGCCGATCATCGCGACGCGTGCGTGGTTCGCTCGTCCGCGCTGTTTCGCCGTCGCAGGCCTTACGATTGGCTCGTTGCCCCGTGTTGACGTTTCGATCGCGATCCTATCGTCGATAAATTCTGGCGTGTCGCGGATCGCACCTGTTCGCTAACCTAACCTAACTTGTCCCTGTAGGTATTGTTTTTACTTTGCTGTATCTTTACTTGTGATCAGCCTGTATCGTGTACTAACACCTGTTTTAATTGTTTGCGCGTTTTTTACGTTCCGTGTCTCTATTTTTGTCCTGTACTTCGTCTTGTATTTGATTTTATTTTCCGCATACTAATTCTTATTTTTCTTTTTCTTTCTAGGTGCCGGGATGGTGTCTACTGCTGCTTGTACGTTTATTCGGCGTACGATTGCTTATATCCGCCTTTCGTTTTACTTTTCGATTCTATCCGTGCGTACGTGCTGTTACTTTTTGTTTGCTACGTTTATTTCCCGAGATCAGATCATTTCGTTGTGGTGCAAGCATTCGTGACTTCCCCGTTGAAAGTGTTCGTGTCAGTTTTTAATGTGGCTGTGCTGCGCTACTTTTCCCTGTTTATTTGTTTGCAGCTTAGGATTACGTTAGATTTGAACTTTTCCCCTTACTGTTATTACTAGTTTTTAATTTATGTAGTCTTGTCTTATTATCAACGGGTTCTCCTGAATGCTTGCGTCACTCGGTCCTGATTCGACACACTGAATTTTGTATCTCATTTGTACTGTGCTCTCTGCTTTCGCTCTGCCTTGTTTTTAACTTTGTTTATTGTCTGTGCCTTTGCATGTTTGCTACTACTCTCATCT
>JAQQRS010000020.1:19701-30207 GCA_028455805.1 Lasioglossum figueresi
GAACGCGATTGCGAATAGCTCAGTGTGAGTTTAGATGCGAGCCGGAATAGTACCGATTCTTGTGTCTAGAGATAAAAAGTGAAAGAAAAGTTGAAATAGAATTCTGAGCAGAGAGGCAAGGTAACACAGCAATTGGGATAGTTATTAGTAGGCTAATAGTTAAAAATAAGGCTGGTTGAGGCCCCTTTTTGCGAGGAGCTGTGAGTTGTGAGGGGGGTCGTGAAAGGGCGAACTGGAAGAACCAAGGAGGACATCCCGAGACAAAAGCAGAACAACGTACATTCAACAACCGTACGATTTAAACAGTCATATATTAAAAATCGCTCGTCCAGCTCCTTTGACGAATCAAAGGAAAGCAAGGAGCAACCAGAGAAGAAGATATGGCGAAATGAAAGGAAAAGCGATCCAGGCCTCTTCCCAGCCTTTGGAAACAAAGGATCCTAGTTGGACAGAGGCTTCAAGGAACCAGCAACAGCAACAGCAACAGCAACAGCAACAGCAACAGCAACAGCAACAAATAAATAAATAAAATTAAATCATCTGCGTCAAGGGTAGTCTCAAATTGGTCTCACAGGAATACCAATAATGTCTCTCCTCGGACTCACAGTGCCCGTGAAGGTTAGCCGTAACCAGACCGTTAGAAAGGGATTAACAAAGTATTAGTACTCAAGAGTGGAAATAAAGTGCAAATTTCAAATTTCAGTGTGCGTAAAGTCATACCAAACGGTCAACCGGAAGGTTGACGAAAGCTTTACAAGTCTCGAACAGAATTTGGGTTTTGGCGTTTTTATCTTTTTAGGATAGTGTAATTTAGTCGTTCTTTTTTTTAGCTCTAAGGAGGTGTAAGTTTAGTAGTTTTCTTTTAAGTTGAATTTAAGTAACCAGCGATGGTAGGATAGTTTACGGTTTTAAAGTGAGAAAAAAGGAAAATAAAAAAAAAATTTTTGGTTTAAAATAAAATAGTAGGAATAGAATAAGTAAGATAGTACAGAAAGACAGCGCAAAAAATTGTAAGGGGACAATAATTTTTATTTCAAAATAGGTGTCCCATAAATATCGAGACAATTGCCGTATACATAGTATGTAAGTTTGTCTGGATATTCATGGGACAAAAAATAAAATTTTTTAATAGAGATAGGGAGGCGCCCCTTGAGGAAATGAATTAATTTTAAGAGTTAAATAAGGTAGGAAAAGCGTGGTAAAAAATTCGGTGGTATTAGGAATGGTGGGACTTATCGAGACTTTTAGCTACAGAGTGATATAAAAGTGGGGGAAATTTTTCCTTATTTGGTATTTTCGTGCGCGTATTGCAGAAGAGAGTCTGCAATAGGAATTGTTAGAACAAAAAAAAGTAGGGGAAATTTTTTCTTTTCTTTATTTTTATTTTATTTTTGTATTTTCGTGCGGATATTAGTCAGTTTTCTTTTTTCTTGCGGTTTTTGGTTTTTTGTGCATGTTTTAGGTTTTGCGATAGGGTACGGTGTAGGGAACGGGTTTTTTGTATTTACTTAGTAGATAAGATAGTTTTTAGGTATTATTGCGTTTAGTTTATACTTTCTTATTTTTAAGCGGTAATTTAGAATGGGATAAGATGTTACGCGAGATGGGAATTGCGTAAAGGCGATTCGGGTTTAATTATTAATAAACGGAAACATTTTTAAAAGGAATTCCTTATTGTTTTTTCTTTACTCTGCGAAACCTACCGAAATATCGGACTTAGGCTCTGGGGTATTGGGGTTGTTTATCGGATGTGTGCGAGGTGGTTCTTTCTTTCTATCTTGCGATAACGAAAACGAAAACGCGCCGGGTAATCGACGGTAAATACAAGTGAAGGAGTGGAAGCAGAGAAGGATAGTTGCGAGGAAGGAGGTTCGAGGACGTAGGACTAAGGACCGAGAACTGAGTGGAGGGCTGAGTTTAAGAAGATAAGGTAAGTGAGAAAGGGGGGACAAGATGGAGAGGATGGGAGGGGAAAGGGACATGTAGGTGTTCCGTACCTCTTCGGAAATTCCCCAGGTTATCAAGGGGAGAGCAGGAAAGAGAAACAGGGTAGAAGGGGGCAGGGGAGAAGAGACTTCCGACTCGGAGACAGGAGGGGGGTCGGACACTGGATCGTACACCTCTACGAAAGGGAAAAAGAAGATCAGGACGGAGGGAAGCAAGGTCGGTAGTCTAGGCGACGATATTAGGGAAATAGGAGGAGATAAAGCTGTAGGAACGGAGGAAGAGGGGGACGAGAAAGAGGCTAGCGACCTGATTAAAGAACTAACGGAAGTAGTCAACAAAGCGAGGGTTGCTACGAAAGAGGTCGTTATGGCTTTAAGGAACAAAGAGGTAGTAGGACAGATAGAGGTGGCAAGAGGACGGGCGGTCCAGTCAGAAAGACACCTAAGACTGGCGGCGGCGCTAGTCAGGTCGCTCGAACTGTAGCGTCAAATATTAAATTAAGGGATGAAATTCAATGGAGAACACTGGGAACACTGGGAACTCAGTGTTCTCCATCGCTTATGAACGCCTTGTTGGAGGAAAAGAGAGGGAGGCGCGAAAGAATAAGGGACTACGAGGAGAAAAGGATAAGGGAGTAGGTAAAGGGGCGGAGAAGGCAAAAGGGAAGGACGAAAGTGGGGATAAGGGGACCACTAAGGATAGGAAAGGAAAGGCGGTTGGAAATAGGAAGGAGAGGGCGGAGGAGTCTGAAACTCAGACGGACGAAGCCGGGGGTTGGAGGGTAGTGGACAGGAAAAAAAGAGAGGAGGAAAAAAGGAAGGCTAGGGACAGGATGAATAGGGAACGGGAGGAGGAGGTAAAAAAGAGGAGGGAGGAAGAAAACCTTAAGAAAGCAAGGAAGGTGCCGCCGCCCCCGAAATCGGAGGCGATCATAGTAAAAGCCTCAGGGGAAAGGACCTTCGCGGACTTGTTCAAAAACTTAAGTCTTAGGCTGCAGAAAAGATGGTGGGAGTACAGACAGTTAGTCGTTCGAGGGGGGGGGGGGAGATTTAATAATCGAACTGGAGAAGAATACCAACGCGTTAGCGATGGAAGAGACGGTTAGGAAAAGTCTGGGGAAAGAGCACGCAGTGAGGAAACTTTCCCCAAAGATCCTGCTAGAAATTAGGGATTTAGACCCGATAATGGAGAAGGAGGAAATTCGGCATGCTATCGGTAGGAGATTAGAGTTGGGGGAACTTACTGAGTCGGAGGTGCATATCAAAACTCTTCGATACGGGCTCGGAAGAACCAAAACCGCGATCGTGGCAGTACCGGCAGAAGTGATGGGGAAGCTAGGGGAGACAAGCAAGATAAAAATAGGGTATACAAATTGCCTAATTGCAAGGACAAACAATATTGTCAGATGTTTTAGGTGAGATGCATTCGGTCACATATCATACGAGTGTAGGGAGAAACTGAACGGGGCGGAAATATGTAGGCGGTGTGGAACGGAGGGGCACCAAATTAACGGATGTACAGCTATTAGAAGTTGCATATTATGCATCAGACAGGGCATTCCGGCCGCCAACGCGGAACATGTAGCGGGGGCGGTTAACTGCCCCCAATATAGAAAGTTCATCGCGGAGATGAACGGGAGGAAAGGCCTGAGTTCAGTTGAAAAATACTGCAAATCAACCTGAACCACTGTCGGAACGCTCAATACTTACTTGAGAAGACCGCAGTGGAGCTCAGCGTTGATATCGTATTAATTTCCGATTCTCTGAATAATCCCGGATCTTGGGTTTTCGGGAAAGGAAATTCAACTGCGATTTGGGTTACTGGATGTAACGGGTTGGCAAGGTATGAGGACGAAGATACAAAAGAAGAGACTTTACGTCTATTAGAATAGGAGAGTATATAGTGGTAAGCGTCTACTTATAACCAAGTTTGAGTAACGATGAATACGCGGATAGAATAAGTACAATAATGAAATTGGTTAAAGAACAGAAAACAAGGGGGAAGAGAATAATTATGGGTGGGGATTTAAATGCGCATGCTCCACTTTGGGGATCGAAGAGAACAAGTGATAGAGGGAGATTGGTAATCGATGAACTCTGGGAGGTGGGGATGCGCCCAATAAGACCGAGGGGTGGACCTACCTTCGTTCACGGGAAAAGGAGTTCGGCCATCGATTTCGTTGCCATATCGGATTCTCATAGAATGAGTGCGCGATCGGTGGTTCTGGATGTTTTCTCCGATTCAGATCATAAATATGTGCAAACCATCGTAGATGTAGATTCCAGGGTACCGGCTAAACAAGTGTTCAGACCCAGATGGAAGATTAATGAGAAAAAATGTTAGAGGCAAAGGAGGATTTTGTAAGAAAGATTCAGGACGTCAACCTGGGAAACAGGGACGAATTTAGTAGGGAAGAGGAGACTAGATTTTTTAAATTATTGACAAATGTACTAGATACTAGACTAGATTTGACTAAGGAACAAGGGGAGAATACTGACACGCGTGCAAACATATGGTGGAACCAGGAGTTGGCGGAGATTAGGGCTAAAGCAAGACGAATTAAGAGAAAGATACAAAGGGTAAGAGGGAAAATCAAAAAGAAGGGAGAAGGGGATGAAGAGTTAGAGGTTTTGGAAATACTAAATAAAGAGGTTGTCAAGAATCTTAGAAGTAAAATAGCAAAAGCAAAAATAGAGAAATGGAAAGAGTTCTGCGAGGAAATTGAAAATGACATATGGGGACAACCATATAAAAGCGTAATGAGTAAGGTCAAAAGGACGACTCCACCCGCGACGTTATCTATGGAATTTATGACGAAGGTAATCGGGGGATTATTCCCGAGGAGGCCGGACGGGTTGCAACTCCCATGGAAGTAGGGACGGGGGAATTAGAAAATGACGAAATCAGCGAGTTGGAATTCGAAAAAATACGGGAGGAGGAGGTTAGAGCATCGGCGGATAAGATCGCGCCTAAAAAAGCGGCAGGGCTGGACGGTATGCCGCCAGAAGTCATTAAAGAATTCGCGGTAGTTAGGCCGGATGCTTTCGCGGCACTCTTTAACGGCATTTTGAAAAGAGGGAAAATGCCGAAAAGCTGGAAGATGGCAAGGGTCGTCCTCCTTAGAAAACCGGGTAAAGACTCAAACAACGAGTCGGCCTATAGGCCAATTTGCATTACTGACGCGATCGTGAAACTATTCGAACATATTGTTAAAAGGAGAATTTTAGAATACTTAGGGGACCAACCTTTCGATAAGGAGCAATATGGCTTCGCTAGGGGGAGATCTACGATTGACGCAATGCCGGAAGTCAGGAAGGAAGCTAGGAAGGGGATTGAACGTCAGAAATTCTCGGTTATGGTGGCTCTCGACGTTAAAAACGCGTTTAACACGTTGAGATGGGAGAGCGTCATCCGAGAATTAAGAGAAAGGAAAATACCAGATTACCTGATTAGGATTATTAGGGATTATTTTAGGGATAGGACAATAAAAGGGAAAATGATAGGGTACGAGATTACGCGTGAGGCAGAGATGGGCATGCCATAGGGCTCCGTTCTCGGGCCGTTAGTTTGGAATCTCGTGTAAGATGGTCTATTGAAACTGAGATGGCCAAGCGATTGCACAGTGAGAGCTTTCGCTGACGATGTTCTGATAACAGTGGCTAGCAGTAAAATACACATAGTTAAGGACAAAGTGGAGCATGTTGCGGCTATTATTAAGGGATGGATGTGGGAAAGCGGGCTCGACATAGCGCCGGAGAAAACGGAGATCATGTTGACGAACCGGAAAAAGATTCCCGGGAATTTTTCATTCATGATTGACGAAGCGGAAATCAGGCCGGTCTCAACGCTGAAATATCTAGGGGTTCTATTCGACCAGAAAAGTGGTTTCAGGGAACATCTACAAGAGACCACAAATAAGGGAATTAGGGCGATGGCGCCTCTTCCTAAATTAATGGCTAATCACGGAGGAGTCAAATAAGAGGCCAGAAGACTGTATTTCTCGGTGCTAGAGTCAACGGTTCTATACGGGGCACCAATATGGGCTGACGCGGCCCAAGTACAGGCAAACTGGAGGGTGTTGAGAAACAGCCAAAGGTTGGGCCTGGCTAGGGTTGCATCAGCCTATAGGACGGTACCAATGGATACACTCACGGTCATTACGGGGATAATGCCGTGGGATGTTAAGAGCCGGCCCAGAAGGATGGCGGCCAGAAGAGTATGGGAAGGAGCGTATAGGGAGGCCCCAGTTGAAGTGATGGAGTGGGAGGAACAGAGAGATAGAATGGAGGACGAGGATGGACTGCCTGACTTCAACGACTTCCTGATAGGCAGGGACAGAGAAGAAGCGGCAGAGGATAGGAGGAAAGCGGGTAGAAAATGGGTGAAGAAGGAGGCGGCTAAGAGGGCTGCTGCAAGATGGCAACAAGAATGGGACAATGCCGGAGTCGGACGATGGACCAATAGGATAATTTCAGACATCAAGAGGTGGACAAATAGAAGACACGGAACTTTAAATTTCCATATGACGCAGGCCATAACGGGGCACGGATTATTCAATTTATTCTGGCATAAGATAGGGAAAACGGAGGTCAAAAACTGTTGGTTCCACGGTGAGGTGGAAGATTCGCCGGAGCATACCTTGTTCCACTGCGAAAAATGTGGAGAAGAAAGGAAGAGGCTGGAGGAAGAGCTGGAAGTTCAAGTAGGTGAACTGAACGCTAGTACGGTGGGGGAAAAAATCCTACTAACAAAGGAGAACTGGATCGCTTTTTCTAAATTCTGCAAGGAAGTCATGAAGAAGAAGGAAGAAGAGGAAAGGAGAAGAAATAAGGATGTAGAAGAGGAAGAGAGTCGTCCGTAGGTTTCTTCTCATATCTGGTGGTTGTTGATAATGTGTAATGTTATAGCGAACAACTGACTAGAAAAAGAAAAAGAAAAGGAATAAGGGAGGAGGGTGCTAGGAGAGAAGGAGGACGGAAGCGGAGAAGGAAGGACTAAAAGGGAAGGAGAAAGGAGAGGAAGTCGATCGTCAGTGGAGTGACTGCGCAAGGCTTGGCGAGCAGATCCGGGTCCTCGGCTGGCGGAGGCGCCTCTCCTATAATTACCTGCAGGTGCCGTCTTCGCAGAAGCCGTTCCTGAAATCCTTTGAGTAGCACCTGAAAAGAAGATAGATGAAGAAGGAGGGAACCACGATGGAAGGAAGGAAGAAGGAAGAGGAGGAAGGAAGGAGAGGAAGAGGTATAGGAGCAATTAAGAGAAGAAGAGAGCAAGCACGTTTGGCGGCGGTGCCGCCCCAAGTAAGACAATTTGTATATAGTAGGTTTAAGTTTTTCCCATCTTGCGATAGTGTAGGTATTTTATATTTCTTTATTACTTTAGTAAGTTAAATTTTAGTGCTATTTCAGGCGGAAGTGTAAATGCGACGTTGATTCGGGAGTCGGGGACAAAAAGTACAGGGAAACAAAATTAGATTATATACGACAAAGCGTATTTATATACGTGCCTGTTTATCTATAGTTAAGTTTAAACTTGGCAATTGCCTGTCTTCCTTTCCCCGACTTCTAATAAGAAAAAGCGGGTGTATACCGCCGTAGGAATTTGCTGAAACAACAAGGAACGGTTGAATAACACTTGCGGAAGGTGACGACCGAGATAAAGTAAATAGGAGGTAGAGCGTAAGCTGAACTGAAAGATGAAAAAGAACAATAGAGCGTTGCCGCGTCGAGCGGACAATGGAATGCGAACATATGTAAACAGAAAAAGAAAACAGATAAGTACAGGTAGTAGGGAAGTAGGAAAGTAAACAAAGAAATCAATCAGGTATAAAAATAAGGAGCTAACGTATTACCTCATTGAAATATCTGAAAATAAAAGGTATTCCGGAACTAATAAATAATATACGGATTAGGTATGACAATATGTTTATTGGCATAAAACTAATTGGGTGTTAGTACTAGGCAATTAACATAATGGTAGTATATATAAGATATTAGGTTATAATAATTATGGATATATGTATAGTAGGGAGTAAATACAGAGTAATGAAATGAAACGAAGATATAAACTAATTAATTAATAAAGGTCCACCGGGGCACCATTCGTAGAAATGCAAGCTTCCCAACGTTGGGGGAGTTCATTGATCCCGCGCTGCAAATATGAGGTGGGAAGACGTGCGACGTAGCGTATAAAGTGTTCGCGCAATCCCGACAAATCAGAGGTAGTGGGCCGATTATCTTCTAAGTACATATCGTATCCGCGAAATAAGAAATAATCCGTCGGAAACAGGTCGGGCGAATGGGCGGGGTGTGGCAACACTTCTACGCCATTAGTTCGATACCGCTCTACTGCGATGGCGGACGTGTGCGGGCTGGCGCCATTTTGTAATAATAAAGGAGCCCCATTGGATGGACAGATATGTGTATACGCGCGATAGGCGTCATAAAACAGGCGCGCGTGTAGCTCGCCAGTAAGAGAGCAGTTTGGTTCAAGGAAGTGGCATAGGAGAATTCCGCTACTACACCACCATAAGCTTACCAGCTGCCTGATGGGTGTAGGGCGGGGATGGGAGGGACTATACACGCGATCACCGCGGGGTGACCAATACGTGGGAGCCCCGCGATGGTGACATAATATCCACCTTTCGTCGCAGGTTATAATCCTGGTAAGGAAAGGAGCCTCGATATTTAAAATTAGCAGCTCGATGGAAATCTCCACGCGTAACTCGCGGGATCGAGCGGTGGGTGAATATACGTAACCTGAAGGACGACGACGGCGGTAACCCAGTTCGCGTAATCGGCGGGATACCGTCATGATCCCGACATTTAATTCGAGGGCTAGGGCTCGTAGATTAATATGGGGGGTCCTTCGTATGCTATCTAGAAGAAGGGAGTCAATGTCCAAACGGCGGGGACATCCAGGATTTGGAATAGCGGCCATGTTGGTGCGGCCATCGCGAAATTGCCGATACAGGGTAAAGATGGTCGGCCGTGAGATGACTTCGCCATAGGAGGCGGTAATACGCTCCAGGGCGGTGCTGGCTGAGGCTCCACTGGTGTACATGAAGTGCACCAATGAAAGCACTCTTTCACGCGAAAGGCCAGTGGCTTGACGTGATGCGGGCATCAGCTGAAAGAGAAATAGAAAATTGAAAGGGGGGAAGTAAAATCGGACCGATAGAATATGTTAATTAGAGTGTGATTAAAATCAATTAAAACTAGATTACCTGAGGAGAGGATGAACTTGGTCCAGAGAGATCGGAACCCATATTAGTACTGTTAGGAGAAGACATGCCTAGTTTAGATAGCTAGGACAACTCTTCTCCGATTTTGTTTTTTCTCGTGTGAAAGGATTTGTTTTATGACGTATCCCGAGATGCGACGATTATACTGGTCAATCCGTGTAATGCCAAAGATGTAACCTGAAAAATAAAAAAGAAAAAAGATTAGTAGGATGAAAGACACATAGAGCGAGAAAGGACGATAGGTTGAAATTCCGCGCGTTACAGCATATGCAGGGCTGTATAAACGGTTTCTAGCGACCAGGCGCACAAGTCAGTGAGACGTGCGGAGATAGCTAGAAACGAGACAGAGATATGTACGTCACGAATATCGCGTACATACAACGGATGACCAAGCGGAATAGCAAACAGTGAAATAGTAAATTTAACATTAAAGAGCGTAAAGATCAGGACAGAAATGTAAACTGGACCTTTTTCGGGAACGTCGAGTATTGTTAGAATGAGAAAATTAAGGAAAAAGACGTCTCCGCAGAAAAAATTTTAATGTCAAAAAAAATAATTTTGGAAAATGGCTCAATAAATAAAAGGGGAAATTCTAAACATAAAATAATCTTTGGTATATTTCGTTAAAATTAAAGGGAAAGTAGAAATTTAAAATAGAAACTAATTAGTAGAACGCAGGCGCCAGGTACGGTTGGCGGTAAAAATGAAATTAGCCAAATTGAAACGGATCTTTATAGAGATTTATATAGTTAGACAGTTTAAAAATAGGGTGGTTACTTACAATAGGTAGAATGTGATGATAATATGACGTATGAGGTAAAGATGGGGAAGTACAAGTATAAATAAAATACTCGAACTTCGTCCTCTTGGCGTTCTCGAAAACGGTCACTGGTATGTCCTGATAACTGCGAACAACAAACTTTCAAAAATATGCAGATACGATCTGGTTTGAACTCGCAAGCGAAAGTTTAGCAACTGACAAGTAACAAGGGCAATGACACCGGTTACAAACAGTACGGTAAAAGGAACAGGGAGAAGTAAGTAAATAGGTAGGGAGGGGAAAACTAGGGAACAAAGCGAGCGGCGACCGGTAAAAGGTCGAAGTAAAATAAAATAACATAAAAACACGAATCGAAGCGTTGGTTACCGTGGAGGTCGGACGGAACTGGCAGTTTGGTTTCAAACACGGTGGAAGCACCACGGGCGAAATTAAATTGCGGTTGCGTACGAAAATAGTAGTTAAAGTATAAAGTGCTAGATCGGGTTCATCGGTTGCGAGCATAAAGGGTTGTGTCGGTGTTAGCCGAAGCCGCGACAAC
>JAQQRS010000020.1:30307-114439 GCA_028455805.1 Lasioglossum figueresi
CTGTTCCATAAGTATCTGGACAGTTTTCCGTATACCCGCTATCTAGAAAGTCCAGTTATATATGGGAAAAAGTTTTCCCATAAATAGTGAGACTGCTGACGTCACCAGTCTTGTTAAACCTGGTACGCCGTTCCTATTTCTCACTTTTTTCTCTTTTTCTCCCTACTCTCTCTTACTTCCTTACCCTAATAGCTATCCTACTTTTACCCTATACCTATTTAACACTATTTTCGCTACCTATTCCTACTAGATTATTAATTTTATTATACGATTAAACTAAATTTATAATAAACTAAAAATTAAAAAAAAAAAATTAAAATAAATAAACTGAAAATTTACAAAATCTTAACCGATATACCGGGCACCATTAGGACACTGCGGATTCATTCACTAAATTTCTCACCATGCATTTCAATTATAAAAATTAAAAAAAAAAAAAATTATATATTAATACACTAAAAACAAAATCAAAAAATCCCAGTTAAAGTAATAATTCCCGAATATCCCCTAATATAACAAAAATTTCCCTATTCTATTTTATACCCTTCACCATTTAATTTTATAACTCTATATAACTCCTAAACTTTTCTGAGAAAACAAAAAACTATCCAAAGCGACTGCTCACGAGGAGGTATCTAAGCGGACTGCTTTGTTCTCGCAGATTTCCTGGAAAACCTCTCTGCCTTCGCCTTGGAATTCCTTTGTTCCGCCGTTGTTTGTATCTTGTTTACATACACGGTAACCGTCTAATGCCTCCTTCTGATCTCCTGTTTTACCCCCCTCCGAACTGTTTACATACACCGGCGACTAACCGAAGAATTTGTCCTTGTTTACGTTACGGTAGGTGTACGTTTCTTTCTCTACCTCCTTTCGAACATTCCCATGTAATGTCGACTCTTACATTTACTTCTGAAAATACGAAATTGTATTAAGCGTTATTCACACATGCCTTACTTCGAAGAGATAGAGTATCCACGTCCCTTTACATTTTCCTTAACGTTTCCTTCCTATGCCAATTCTTAAATTCTAATTTCTAATTCTAAACCTATTAACATTTACAACGCGGTGGGAAAACTTAGCCGAAACCAATAATAGTTACGATTTACAATACTTGTCGGTGCTATATCAGTGGTGAAAATAACTCTTTCGCCCCTGCTATTTTACTTTGTAATATACATTTTTCCAAGATTCTATAGACATTTCTTACTACTTTCATTTCTTTTCCTTTTTTATCTTTATTTACTTTTTCTTTTTCTTCTTTCCATTTTCTGTTGCAGGTGTTGCGGTTCGGGGATTCCTTGGGCACGGGGTGATGCCATTCTGCAGGTAGGTATTTACAGGTTCCAGCTGCATTACAGGTCCAGGCCCGGGTCCACTCGTTGAGCCTAGCGCAGTCCATGGCCTGCATGCTTCCTCACCTTCCTCTACCTCCCCCTTCCTGGCTCCTCCATCCCTCGTCCTCCTTATATCCTCGCCTGCCGCTTTCCTCCTTGTTTCCTTTAGGTTTTCCCCCTGCTTTCCTATACCTATAAAATATAAATAGATCTATTCTTCTAGGTCTACTTCCTCATCTCTCCTTGCTCTTCTTCTTTCTTCCTCTTCCTTCTTTTTCATTATATTTTTGCAAAATTTTGCAAAGGAGTTCCAGCTTTCTCCCGACGTCCGGATGTTCTCCGCTACAGTTTTCGGGTCCAGACTTCCCTCAGTAACACCGAGCTCTGCCTCCAGCCGTCTTCTCTCCTCTTTCCACTCCTAGCAGCGGAAAATCGTATGCTCTGGTGTATCAACCTCCTCCCCGTGGTACCAATAGAATTCATCCTTAGCTTTACCTATTTTAAACAGAAAAGCATTGAAGACACCGTGACCTGTTAATGCCTGCGTTAAGTGGAAACTAAGGTTTCCATGTTTCCTGTTAGTCCATTCCCTGATGTCCGGGATGAATTCGTGGGACCAGCGACCGACCTTGCTACCCTCCCATTCCTGTTGCCACTCTTCCGCTGTCCTTTCTTTAGCCTTTTCTTTCAGCCATTTTTTTAACTCTTTATTCTTTCTTTCCCTATTCTCCTCGTGCTCTCTCGCTTGGAGGAAATCTTCAATATTGGGCAGACTTCTTATTTCCTCAGGGACTTCTCTCTGCTCTTGCCACTCCATTACCTCAATGGGTACCTCTCTATATGTTCCTTCCGCAATTCCTCGGGCTGCCATCCTTCTAGGTCTTTCCTCTCTCCCCTGCTCTTCCTCCAAAAAGGCTTTATCCCATAAAAACAGGTTTGCCCGTTCCCTGATTTTTATATTCCATGGGGTAATTCCGGTCAACACTGCCAAGGTCTCCATAGGGACCGTTCTATAGGCGGAGGCGACTCTGGCCAGTCCCAACCTCTGGGTGCTCTTCAGCAGTCTCCAGTTTGCCTGGATTAATGCCGCCTCCGCCCATATCGGTGCCCCGTAGAGTACCGTTGATTCCAAAACCATGAAATATAATTTCCTGGCCTCCTGTCTCAGACCACCCTGGTTCGCCATGAGCCTTGATAATGCTGCCATAACTTTAACTCCCTCGTTCGTGGCTTCCACTAGGTGTTCTCTGAATTCTCCTTTTCTGTCAAATTTCACTCCCAGATATCTCATCGTAGGAGCTGGTATTATTTCTTCCTCCCCGATTCTGAAAGAGAAATCATTTGGAATCCGTTTTCTATTAGTCTGCATTACCTCGGTCTTCTGCGCAGCCACCTCTAATCCTGCTTCCCTAAACCATGTACTCGCCATCCCTATTGCTTGCTCAATTCTATTTTTCAATACCGTCTTATTGCTTCCTTCCGCCATTATCAGCACGTCGTCCGCAAAAGCCTTAATCGAACATCCAATTGGCCACTGTATTCTCAGTAGACCGTCGTATACCAGATTCCAAAAAAGCGGTCCAAGGACCGACCCCTGAGGAACGCCCATTTCCGCCTCAATTACCAGCTCGCTACCAATCGTGCTACAACTGATCTTCCTATTTCTGAAGTAATCTGTACAAATCATGATTAAATAGTCCGGTATTTTCCTTACCCTGAGCTCTTTTATTATCTGATCCCATCTGAGGGTGTTGAATGCATTCTTTATGTCAAGGGCCACCATAGCTGAAAACTTCTGCTTCCTAATTCCGTTTTTTATCTCCCTCTTTACCTCACTCATTGCGTGGATAGTCGACTTGCCCTTGGTGAAGCCGTATTGCTCTTGCTCAAACGGTTTGTCTCCGAGATGGTCGACCAGTCTTTTCTTGAAGATATATTCCAATAGTTTGGAGACGGCATTCAATATACAGATTGGTCTGTAGGACGAGCTCAGCTGAGGATCCTTGCCGGGCTTCCTCAGGAGTACGGTCCTTGCTACCTTGCTACCTGTAGTATACCATTAAATAGGGCGGCAAACCTATCCGGTCTATGTGCAGCGAATCTTTTTATAATCTCAGGAGGCATTCCGTCGAGGCCCGCTGCCTTCTTAGCCGCTATCCTTCGCGCTGCCTCTCTAACCTCATCCTCTTCAACTACTCCAAATCCTAGTTCTGCTTCCTCCGGGTTCCAGCAGCTCGCTTCCGCCTCACGCTCAGTCTTTCCTCTCTTAGCCCTCGGGAACAATCCGTGGAGCACCTCTTCCATAAATTGTCCCGAAAGCGTTGCCGGCGGCGTTGTCATTTTCACCTTCTTCGTGATTCCCTTATAGGGTTTACCCCAAATGTCTTTGTTAATCTCCTCTGTGAACTCTTTCCACTTCTCTATTTTGGCCTTCGCTATTTTATTTCGTAATTCCTTCAAAGTGTCCTTCTGTAAGATTTCCAAGATTTCTAATTCTTCCTTTCCTTTTCCTTTCCTTTTAACCTTTTCACGTTCTCTCTGTACCCTCCTTTTTAAATTCCTGGCCTTATTCCTGATTGCTGTAAGTTCCGGGTACCACCAAACATTTGCATGGTTATCCTTCCTACCTCCAGCCTATGTTCTTTGTAGTTTGGAATCTGAAACTTTAAAAATTAGTTCTAGGAATTTATCTTCCTCCGTACTGTCATATACTTCCTGCGCTTCCAAATTCTCTACTCCTAGTGCCCTATCGAACTCCATTTTTGCTTCCTCCAGTGATTCCTCTGTTATTTTCCATTTCGGTCTGAATCCTTTTTTAATAGGTATTCCCGTTTCCGTACTAATCATGGTGCAAATATACTTATGGTCGGAATCCGACTCTATGTCTAGCACCTCCGAAATTGCTTTATTCCTTCTAAAATCCGAAAGCGCTAAAAAATCAATATACGATTCCCTTTTACCGTGTTGAAAGGTCGGGCCGCCTTTCGGTTTTATTGGATGAAGGCCCGCTTTCCACAATTCTTCCAATACCATTCTTCCCCTGGAGTTGGTGTTCTTAGACCCCCACGGCGGTGCGTGGGCGTTGAAGTCACCTCCTATGATTACCCTCTTCCCTTTAGCCTTTTGTTCCATAATATACTTCATAATTCTTCCTAATTTATCCGAGTAATTTGTGTCATTTAAACTAGGGGAGAGGTATACACTTACGATAATGTAATTACCCATTTGCATCGCCGTGAAATCTTCTTCCTTCCTATCTTCGTCTTCAAACCTCGCGAGTCCTTTAGCTTCTGTCACCTAAATAGCTGTGGTATTCCCTTTGCCGAAGATCCACTGACCTGGGTTAGAAAGACGGTCCGAAATGAGTACTGCATCCGCCTTTAAATCCATTGCAGCTTTTTCCAATAGGTATTGTGCATTCCTGCAAAGATTTAGATTAATTTGGAGAATCGTTAATTCAAGTTCTGCGCTTTATTTCTCCCGTTCATTTCCATCATGAACTTTCGAAATTGAGGGCAGTTAACAGCTCCTGCCACGTGCTCGGCGTTTGCCGCTGGAATTCCCTGCTTAATGCATAAGCAACAACTTCTTATTGCCGTGCATCCGTTGATTTGGTGGCCCACCGTTCCGCATCTTCTACAAATTTCCTTACCATTAAAATTCTCTTTACAATTATAAGACATATGCCCGAATGCATGGCACCTGTAACACCTTACGATATTTTCAGTTCTTGCTACTCTGCAATATGTATATCCAATTATTATTTTATTTACTTCTTCCATTTTTCCCATAGCCTCCGCTGGCACTGCTAAAATCGCAATTTTCGTACCCCCGAATCCATATCTCAAAGATTTTACCTCGACCTCTGATTCTGAAAAATCTCTTAACATGAATTTACTGTTTACAGCCTGTTTGACCTCGTCCTTGTCCATCGTTGGGTCTAAATCTTTAATTTCTATAGTCACCTTCGGGCTTAGTTTTTTGACTTTATGTTCCTTCCCCAATGTTTCTCTAACTGTTTTTTCCATGGCTAAAGTGTTTGCCGTTTTTTCCAGCTCTATTATGAGGTCGCCTCCTCGCAATCGCCTTACCATCTGGATCCCCCCTATTTTGTCTGGGGCCTCCGATTTCAATTTCTTGAATAAATCCGCGAAAGTTCTTTCGCCAGTAGCCTTAACTAATATAGCCTCCGATTTAGGGGGAGAGGGAATTCTTCTATTTTTCCTCTTCCTATCCTCCTCTCTCTTCTTTTCCTCCTCCTTTTCCTGTTCTCTTCTTTTCTTATCCCTAGCTTCCCTTTTTCCCTCTTCTCGATTCTTTCTATCCACTAACCTCCATTCCCCTGCATCTTCTGTCTGTGTTCCCGACTCCTCTTCTCTATCTCTCCTATTCGTTTTATTATTTAAATTCTTCTTTTTCCCTATCTCTTTGCCCTATCATTTCGACTTCTTGCTGTCCACCTATTTCTTTTCCTATTCCCTCCACCACTTCTCCGTCTGTCCTAAGTTTCTTTTTTCCCTTATTCGAGACAAAAGATCCCGTATCTGACCATACTATTTCAGAATCCGTCGAGTCCTCATGTTTATCCCCTTCAATCCTACCCCTCTTCCCCCTTCTCGCCTTCCCCTCCCCCTTACCGCTCGACGGAATATCCACCGGAGTCCGGAATACCTCCTTGTCCTCCATTACTCCTTCAGTAAATATTCAAATCCCCCCTTAATTCCTTCAGGGAATTAGGTTTCCCACTAGGAAACTAAGAAAGAACTATACACTTCAGGATTCCTTTTTCCAACTTTTCCATTTATTAAAAGACCAAAAAACTTCCTCACAATCGTTTTCCCACACACGCCTTACACCAAAAAATATGTAAAATAAAGAAAAAATTCCTCAATATACGCAGTTCCACTCGCACTAATTATTTCACACTATAGAAAACACTCCTAATTAATTCGCCGCATTAATTCGCAAAAAAGTAAAAATTAAAACAACGAAAAAATTTTAAACTATTCGCATTATTACTTGCACTAATTTACCGGTAACCTCTATAGCATCAGTTCCGAAAATGCGACAATCCATTGATTTATGAACTTTTTCGTGTTTTTACCGTAAGTTCCTGGACAGACAACACCTTCTTGATTTTTCGGAAAATTTGTTGATAGAAACTTTCCTTAACCTATTTAAAGCGGATTCCCAAAAGAGCGTTTCGAACGCAAAGAAAAAATTTTTGAAGAATTTTCCATAAGTCCTTGGACGGTTTAGTATATACACTCTTATGGAGATCCGTCCAGAGACTTATGGTAAAAATAAAATCGGTCTAAACTAGACTTACAAAGAGTCCTGTGCAATTCTCACTCTGAATGGCTGTCCGCCGTCCACCAGAACTCCACCCCGATGCGCCGGATCGGGCCCACGGCTCCCACACTTAGTGAAAAACGGCAATTCCTGACATAGGCCCCTCCACAACTCAAAGCTTTGACGTTCAAAGCCGGGTGGAGGGTTAAGTCAAACTGGATAGGAAAAGAGCAGCACGAGCCCGACTCTTCAGTTCCTCTGGTAACAGAGGAAAGGGAGCCGTAACTTGAACAGTTACCTCTCTTCCTTCCAGGTGGGAATTGTCTTATGATTTCTCAAAAAATTTTCCGGAGGCCGACAGCCCTTGCTGCACGTCGAAGGTCCCGGCTGTGGTCCGCTCCCTTCAGTGTGTCTCCTTGCACAGTCACTTTTAAAAAACTCGCGAACTATTATATTTTATCTAAATCCTAAGCTAAAAACTAACAAAAACTAAAAAACTAAGCTCGGTTGGTCATTAGACTAAGCTAATAAAGGAATTATCCCAACACCCGAGAAATAATCGAATTTCGAATTAGTGGAGTAAGACCGAGTATGTTATATACGATGATCCATCCCACACGAAGTTTCGAAGCGATCTAAAAATTTTCGTTATTTAACGATCGCTTATCCCCATCGTGTGGGTACCCCTCGATCTTGTTTTTACTTGTGGGGTGTTTGGATTTACAGTTTTAAATTTCGGTCGTTGCTCCGTCCGTAGACCGTTTTCGAGGACTATACGTATTGCCTGTCCTTATTGCCCGATTTCGACAACTGTTTGGGCGCATTAGATCTATGTCTTGTTGTCTCTATCTGACCTGTTATCGCTTCTTGTTTCTCCAGTGTATCGTCGGTACACCTGTAAAGGAGATGCAAGAGTGAATTTCCAATTTCTGAGAAAAGTATTGTTCTAAGCGGTTTTTAGTAAGAGTGCCTTTTGGTTTATTTTTCCAAGAACTACATCTGGTTAAATTTTTTCTAAATTTGATGCCAGTTAAAATTATTTCCCAAACGAGGGATTTCTGACTTGATTTTTTTTCGGCTAAATTATTAGTTTCCCTCGAAAACTGGTTCGGTTAACGGGATTTTTGCCTACTCATTCTCTGAGAGCTAAAAGTTAATGAAACAAAGAATTGGTATTTGTCCGCCATTTTGCAAAACTCTTACAATAATCGCCTAAATATCGCAGACTTCCTACATTTCCGCAGTTTGGTGTTTTGGTTGCGGGGTTCGCGTATAGTTGAGTTGAGATAGTATTGTACGCATCCATAACGTTGTAGTGTAAGGTTCCAGTTTACCATCTATTCTATTACAGTGAGACGAAGATTTGCTATACAATTGGTCTAATATTCCTTATTCTATCTTTTATTCAGTGATTCTGTATCAATTTGCGACGATGTCCACTGACCGGAAGACTCCAAAAAAGTCCTCAGGCGGGTCGGGAGATGTACCCGAGCCTCCCGTGCGCGATTCTGTTCTCTCCATTCCAGGACCGTCGACTTTATCTTCGGTAAGTTTGTGCATGTACATAGTTTTTCCTATTCACAATTAAGTTAAGAGTTAACTAATTAATTATTTATTATTCTTTTTGTTAGCCACCCGCTAAGTTGACGCGTGAGCAACTACGTGCCGTTGTACATTTTTTGTACGTGACCGGCGTAAAGGCTCCAGTCGCCCTTGACCAAGTCCATAAGGGAGGTCGCCCGTGCGAGATATCGGGAGCATGGGGTGCGGGTGTTACCCCCCCCCCCCCCTTCCCCCCGCCCCCTCCCCCCCCCCCTTTTGCGTTTTTCGGCTTTTCAATGAGTATCGAAAATCTAATCCTCTTAGGGAGTTAACATTGGCTAAGGCACGCAGACACTTTTTACGGTTCTTAAATGCGTTACCAATAAGTGTTTTGGAGGCTGGCATAGACGAACTCCCTTCGCGTTGGGAGGCGTGCATAAACAGCGAAGGGGGAGCGTTCATTCTATAGTTTAAGACCCTAAACAACTATGTACATCCGTAAATAAGAATAGTTATTTTTACTTTGAATTTAAGTTTGTATCTTTCTGTATTTTTCAATTGATTCGCTAATTTTGTCTAATTTTTCAAGATAATAGATCTGGTATTCTAAAATTTATAGTTACGGTCTAAGTTTTGTTTCCTTTTCCTTATGTTTCTACTCTCTGAATTCCTTTCCACCATACATTGTTCGCGCGCTATTTACAGATCCTTTACATTGATCGCGCGCTATTTACAAATCCGATCATCTGTTACATTCCGTATGAGTCATATGCTATCGTAATAAATCGCTTTATGCTCTTATCCTATAATCTGAAGACGAAGTAATCAATAGTCTACATTTAGCGCGAGAAGGGGATTCTTAATTCTAATATCACAGACAGGTAAGTATGTATTTACAGGTAAGTATTTAATTTATTTTTCGAATTTGTAGTATCTTTTACTTTTAAGCTTTTACTTCCAGGTTTCTTTTCAGGTTGGAGTTTTGTTGCAGCAGGGAGGCAGTTGAGGGAACGAAATTCGCAGCTCGTAATTATCCTTTAATGAAGCCTTTTCTTTGTTGCAGATAGTGGATTTTGGGGCCCGGATCCGCTGATATAGCCTTGCGCAGACCCTTCCTCCGTTTGCATCATTTAGCTTCTCTTGGATAATTATTTTGCTGGAGAATTATATTGTCCTTCTTGCATCTTTATCCCTGCTGGTGCTTCCTCTTATTTGTATGTAGGTACCTTATAAAACAGATAAAAAAGAATCCGAAAGTAAATCTTCATTTACGTGAGTTTCCCTACTTACTCTTTTTCTCTCCTCCTCCTCTTTTGTTCTGAGTATGAATTTACAATATTTAGAGAATGCGACCCAATACTTTTCCTTCTCTATTATTTTGTTCATTACCGTTTTTGGATCTAGATTTGTGGTTGGTAAATCTAGATCCTTTATGAGGTTTTTTCTTTCTTCCTGCCATTGGACGCAAAGAAAGAGTGTATGCTCTGGAGAATCTAAAGTGTTACAGTTATACCAGCAGATTCCCTCGTTGGTTTTCCCAATCTTGAGTCTGAATTTGTTAAAAACCCCGTGCCCGGTTAGGGCCTGAGTTAGATAAAAATTCATGACCCCATGGTCCCTTTCCAGCCATTTTTTAATGTCTGGAATAAGGTAATGTATCCATCTGCCACTTTTTCCCTTATCCCAGGCCATTTGCCATTCCTGTAAAGATCTCTCACCGCATTCTTTCTTTAGCCAGCTTTTCATTGCTCTTCTTCTTACCTCTTTTGGTTCATCCATATCTCTGCCATTTAGGAAGGCAGCTATATCCGGAAGTCTTCTATATGTATCTTCCTGACGTTCTGATATTTCCATGACTTCCAGTCTCTCCGGGGAATGGTCCCTGTACATTCCGGGGATGTTTCTTCTGGTTACAGTACGTATTGGTCTAGATTCCTCTTCTATCCTCTCGTCTAACAGCTCTAGCCCCCACCTGAACGGATTAAATTTCTCCCGGATTTTGATATTCCAGGGAACAACCCCGGAGAGAACTGCAAGTGTCTCCATACGTACCGTCCTATAGGCGGAGACGACTTTCGCAAGTCCTAGACGCTGGGTAGTTCGTAGAAGTCTCCAGTTTGTATCTATTGTAGCCGCCCTGGCCCATATTGGAGCACCGTATAAAACTATTGACTCTAGAATTAGGAAGTAGAGTTTCCTAGCCCCGTGATTCAATCCACCCTGATTAGCCACGAGTCTAGCGAGAGCTGCCATTACCCTGATGCCTTTGTCTGTAGACTCGTGGATATGCTTGCGGAATTGAGATCTTTTATCGAATCTGACCCCTAGGTACTTTAAATCTGCCGCTGGAATAATGTCCGCAGATGTTAAAGGTGAGGCTCTCCGGAATGTTTTTGTTGTTGGCCATCAAAATCTCTGTTTTCTGGACAGCTAGATCCAGGCCGACTCTGTCCAGCCACTCTTTTACCTGGTTAGTTGCCTGTTCCGCTCTTTCTTTTAAAACGTGAAGTTTACTACTTTCGATTAGAATTAGTACGTCGTCGGCGAAAGCCCAAATTTTTGTACCTTTCTTCCATTCCAATCTGAGTAGCCCATCATAAACCAGATTCCAGAGTAAGGGGCTCAGAACTGACCCCTGAGGAACCCCCATTTCCATATCTAAAGTGACGGATTGACCGATTGTATCACATTTTATTTTTCTCTTTCTGAAATAGTCTATTATTATGTTTACTAGATATTTTGGTATGTTTCTGTTATTGAGTTCTTCTATAATGTTTTCGAATCTTAGAGAGTTGAACGCGTTTCTTATATCTAGTGCTATTAGTGTACAATACCATTGTTTTACTCGTGCTGACTCTATATTCTTTTTTACTTCAATCATAGCATGGCTGGTCGATTTACCCCTTCAAAATCCGAATTGGTTCTTCTCAAAGGTTTCATCTTCCAGGTCGTCTAAAATTCTATTTTTAATAATGTACTCGAATAGTTTTGCGATGGTGTCTATAATACAAATCGGTCTGTATGCCGAAGTGACTGCTGGGTCTTTTCCTGGTTTCTTCAGGAGAACAGTCCTCGCCATTTTCCAGTTTTCCGGGATGCTACTTCTCTCGATGATGCCGTTAAAGAGGGCTGCGAACAGAGTCGGTCTGTACAGGGCCATACTTTTGATGATTTCGGGGGTCATCCCGTCTAGTCCAGCAGCTTTCCTAGGGGTTATTCTGTGTGCAGCTTTAATTATTTCTATTGGGTCGATTAGTTCGAAATCGTTTTGAGAGTTGTTGTCTGACGCTGCCCTCTGACGGGACAGAGGGTTTCTACCGTCATGTAGTCGTAAATTTCTTGGGAAAAGTTCCTTCAGAACCTTCTCCATGAATTCGCCAGATAGCGTGGCTGGTGGAGTGGATTTTCTGACTGCGCTCATTACCGTCTTGTAGGATTTACCCCAGATGTCGTTGTTTATTTCATTGCAGAATTCCTTCCATTCGTTTGCTTTTGCAGTTGCTACCTCGAATCTTAACGTTTTGACGGTGTCTTTATAAAGAAGCTCCAGGATTTTTGGTTCTTCAGGGCTTTTACCTTTTTTCTTAATTTCAGTTCTTTCTCTCTGTAATCTTCTTTTTATTTTTCTTATTTTTTCCCTGGCCATCGTGAACTCATTTTTTCACCATACAGTGGTTTTACTTATTTTCCTCTCAGCATTGTTTCTATTGATCTTCATTGATTTGTCCAGAATTTCCGGGATGGTAGAGAGAACATCTTCCATTTCTTGTACGTCCATGATTTCTGCTGCCTCCCAGTTTTTCAGATGGATTTGTTCGTCGAGTTTCCTGTTTGCAGATTCTAGACTTTCGGGAGAAGTTTTCCATCTAGGTCTGAAACCTTGCTTAATGGATATTTCCCCTTCCGTTTTGATTATGGATAGAACGTATTTATGGTCGGAGCCCGTTTCTTGGTTTATAACCTTGGACTCTGTATTTATGTTGTCGAGATTTGATGTGGCTAAGAAGTCTATGTTAGATTTTCTTATACCGTGGACAAACGTCGGTCCGCCTTTAGGTTTGATGGGATGAAGACCATAGCTCCATAAAATATCCAGAACTCTTCCACCTTTTTCGGAAGTTTTGGATGAGCCCCATGGTGCCGCGTGGGCATTAAAGTCTCCCCCTATCTCGATTTTATTCCCCCTGTTTTTCCTATCCCTAACCGTTGACATAATTATTTCTAACCTATTTATATATTCGTCGGTATTCAAGCTAGGGGAAAGTTACAAGCTAAATATGGTATAACTGCCTATTTGTATTGCTACGAAGTCTTCCCCCAAAATGTCTCCATCCCCGTATCTGGCTACCTTGTTAATCTCAGTTACCCAAATGGCTGCCGAGTTTTTATTTCCATATATCCATTTACCTGTATTATATAATGGTTCTGAAATTAGGACAACATCTACTTGTAGGTCTAGAACCGCTTGCTCCAACAAGTTACCTGCATTTCTGCAGTGATTCAAATTGATTTGCAGAATTCTAAGCTTGAATTTTATTTGTGGCTATATTCAAATCGCTTGGGTATTTTTTAAATTGAGGGCAGTTAGCCGCCCCCGCGATGTGTTGCGCATTGGCGGCCGGTATACCCTTTCTGATACAGAGGATGCAGGATCGCTCAGCGGAACAATCGTTGATTTGATGTCCTTTAGTCTCACATCGCCTACATAATTCTTCGCCATTAAGGTTCTCCTTGCATTCGTATGTCATGTGTCCTAGAGCGTGACATCTGAAGCATCTTATAATGTTTAAGGCCCTAGAAACCCTACACATGGTGTAACCTATTTTAATTTTACTATCTCCCCTAACTTCTCTGCACAGTCTGCTGGGATCGAGACGATTGCTGTGATTGTGCCTCCGTATCCAATACGCGTGTTCCTAACCTCAATTTCTGCTGTTGAATTCTTATCTAATTGAAGTTTGGCACCAAGCGCGCCTTTAATCTCCTCTTTGTCCAACGTGGGATCTATATCTTTAATTTCAAGGGTAATTTTCGGAGCGAGTTTCCTCACTTGGAACTCTTTCCCTAGAGACTCTCTAACCGCATTCTCAATTTCCCCAGTATTTGAATTTTTATCCAATTCTATTACGAGATCCCCTCCTCTTGATTTCCTAATCGTTTGGATGTTACCTATTAGATGTTAGGGGCCTCTTTTTTGATAGTCTTGAATATATCTAAATACGTTTTACCGGGAATTGTTTTCACTATTATTGCATCCGTTTTTGGAGGTGGGGGGCGCTTCCTTAACCTAGTCGCTGCCTCTTCCTCCTTTTTCTTTTTCTCCAATTCTTCCGTTTCCTTTTTCCTGGTTTCCCTTCTTTTCCGTTATTCCTCTTCTCTCTTTTTTCTATCTACCTTCCTCCATTCTTCCACGTCCTCGGGATGTGAGTCGGAGTCCTCCCCCTTTCCTAACCTAAGTCTTTTCATTATGCTCTTTTTGTTCCCTTTTTCTAATCCTGCCTTGTCGTCCTCCTTTTTCAATTCAGACTCCGTGTTAATCCGCGGTGTCCTAAAATTTGTCCTATTTTTGCCTTCGAGGGCGCCTGTATATGTTGGAGAGCACTGGGTGCTCATGGATCTAATCTGAATCTCATTTTTAAGCTTGAGATTACTATCTATCAGTTCTAAAGACCTGACTAGGGACGAAGCTAATTTCAAATGTCGCTCGTTGTGGATTGCCTTTGTTTTGGCAATATTTAATTGAGCTGGGTCTTCTTTTTGGCTGAGTGCCATTCGAATTTCTAGTGCGTTGTCCCTAGCTCTGCGTATCAGAGGTCCTAAATCTTTAATTAAATCTCTTATTTCTTTTTCTAATGGGACATCTACCGCGATGATTTCGATGTCGGTATCCCCTGTTTGTTCTGAGCCACCGACCCCCGTTTCCCGAGTTACCTTTCCAGCCTCGGTACCCATGTCCGTTCTTATTTTTTTTGAAGAATTTGATCCTACATCGGTCCAATCCGATTCAGTATCAGATATTTCTTCGTATTTTTCTTTTTCTATTCTTTTCTTACCTTTCAGCACAGGTGGCTTATCCCTAGGGGGGATAAAATCCTGCCCGTTATCCCCCATTCACACCTTGCGGATCCCTAGGTTATGTTGTTTTCTTGATTACAACGCATAAGGGTGCAAGTAAATATATTAAAGAGAGTATTCCTTTTTATAGGGGTTTCCCTTTCTTTATTTATCCAAAACCGGATAGTCGTATTATCCCTTCTCGCACTTACATAGAAACTAATCGTACAAACTAACCTATATATCGACTATGAGTAAGGTGTTTTCCTAACCTCTAAATTTGACAGGTATACTGAGCAAATTCTAATCCTAACCTTTAACTTAGGTTACAAGTTCGTGGATCGTCCACGGACCCCTGGAATTTGCCAAAAGTTCGTGGACAGATATCACTTCACAATTTTGACAATTAGGTGTAAGAGAGCATATAATTACTATGTAAATAATGTATAAAACTATCTTACGTCTATTGAAATATATTTACATAATTATAATTCAACAGATATATTCTGCTATGTTAACCTCTAAACTATCCTAACCTATAATCTAAAGATTGGCCTAACCTCGAAATATGTGACAGCTGATAGTTTATGGGCTGTCCGCGAACTAACAGATTTGCCACAAGTTCGTGGACTTAACCAATATTCTTATATTTACCGTAATTTTGTGGACAAATTTAAAATTTTGGATTTTTAGCCAATTATCACTGGCAATCCTTTTATTATCTTAAAATAAGTCTACCTACTAAGTATAAACTAAATCTGATGTGTCCGAGAATTTTGGTTTTACCATAAATTTGTGGACATGCAAAAATTTTGGATTTTCTGGCACTTTATTCTATGAATCCTTTAACTATCTTGTATTTAGTCCATTTTATAAATTAGAATCAAATCGGAAGACTCCAGGAATTTCTATTAAAGATAGGGTCGCGGAGGTTACTGAGATAATCCGGATCACCGCATTTTTTCCCCCGCTTCTACTATCTTAATCACTACTTATATTTACTTAGATTCCCCAAGTGGCGCCTCCCTATTTCTATTAAAAAAAAAAATTTTTTTTTTCCATAAATTTCCTTACAGAATTGCGTACCATGCATACGAAAATAGTCCGGTTACTTATGAAACCCCGATTATTATTATTATTATATTTACACTAATTTTAATGCTATTCTTCTAAATCTTAATTATCTGGTACAAAACCAGTTCCTCTATCCTTCCACCGTCGGTCACTTCACAATTTCTATTCTTAAATTTTTTTACTTTTGTTCCACAAATATCCGAACAGGAATGCCCGTTATGCCTACGGTATTCGTCCTAATATTTGTGGTACCTCTAAATTAAAATAAAATTGAAATAAAATTACTACCTTACACCTACTTATAATAGCTACTAAAAAGAAAAGATAAGAATAATTAACCTAAATTACACTATCCTATCAATAAGAAGTTACAAAACCCCAAATTCTGAAGGCTTGTAAAGCTTCATCAACCTTTCGGCGGACCGTTAGGTATGACACTATCACTGAAAATTGAAATTTAAAAATTTTTTACACTCTATTTCCACTTTTAGATTAATATTTTGCTTTTGTACAATTAATTCTTCCGGTCTGGTTACGGTTACCTTCCCGGGAACTGCTTATCCGCTGAGAGACGCTTCTAGCATTCCTGAGAGACCAATTTGCGACAAACCCTTGACGCGGGACATTATTTATTTATTTAATTGTGATGTTGCTGCTGGTTTCTTCATTCTCTGTCCAACTACTTCTTTGCTTCCAAAGATCAGGAAGAGTTCCGACCAGCTTTACTTTCCATCTCCATATTTCTTCTCTGCTTGATCCTGGCTTTTTCCTTTGATTTACCAAAGGAGCTGGACGAGCGATTTTCTTTTTCTATTTTTTTATATGGTTTTAATCGTACTGTTGTTGAATGTACGTTGCCTTTGTCTCAAGTTGTCCTCCTTGGTTCTCTCAGAACACCACCACGTCCCCCCTCACGACTCACACATTCCCGAAAAAGCACCTAACCCAGCCTAATATTTAACTAACTTATTTATCACTATCTTTATTGCTTATATTACCTTGCCTCTTATTTCAGAATTTGATTTCAACTTTTAATTTACGCTTACTATTTCTAGACAAAAGTATTCCGGTTCGTATCTCAACTCACACTGAGCTATTCGCACTCTCGTTCGAATTGTCTTCATCCGTTACCCCCTCCTTTGTCCCCCCTTATTATTTCTGTGTAACGGCCTTCGTCTTTGTTTTTCCAGCTCTTGTTTGTATTTACACTTCACACTTTAAATTAACCGCTTTAACTTAACCGCTGTAACATGTTGCCACTCTCATGTTGTGGCTGAAAAACCCCTAGAGAGCAGCCTTTCGAAAACAGACCGAGTATGCTCGCATTCACCTTCAACGGCCTGATTTCGAACGGCCGCTTCCTTTACAAAGTTATCTGTTTGTCTAGAAACCTCCTCTTGGTTTCGGTTGGGAAACCCCCTAGCCCACCTGTTTAAGCGTAGAAGGAAGGAAGGAAACAGCGCTGAATCACTTAATCGTCACTTCTTTATTCCCGACTGGGACTCGTCCTTTTATAAACTGTACAACGCAATGTGTCTTCCAGACACAGTCGTCTGGAAGTGTTAACAATAAACTTGGCTCACACAGAACGTAAACGAATGTTTGTTTCTCCCGGAAAGTCGCGGGAAGAGACAATAAGCAAATCCTTGGCGGCAATAATCGGTCTAAGAGACGCGCGATTAATCAAGTAAACGAAATCGAAAGAGTGTAGATGGTTGCGTAGCGAGCTATCGAAACGAACTGGCCGTGATAAATCAGCTGGCAGTTAGTCGACACCGTAGAGCGAGTGATTGACGGATCGATAGCGCGATCCACCAATCAGCCTCCCGCGTCACGGACGACAATCGATCGTTATCGATCTCGTCGAGCTGATCCTCGCTTACCAAGTTTCGAAATGAGACGAAATTAGCCAATGCGGATTGGCTCTATAATTCGTACCGTGAACGCTGCCGGCTCACTCAGCCAATCCTAAACATTCCGCCCGCCTCGTCAGCCACTGACGAAATTGCACGCTACTTGCCAATCAGGAGGCGAGACGGAGTGAAGAATGTAGGAGCTGAATAAATCACCACCGTGCGGCGTAGTATTTACAACACGGAAACAGACGCGTAGTAACGAGCAATTAGTTTTGAACAGTGACAAAGTGTTAAAGTAATGAGGAATGGAATGAATTGTTAGTGATGATGATAGTGTACAGTGAGATGAGCAGCTAGATACAAAGGTGAGTGAAAGTGATTGAATTAAGCTAAATATCACGAAATTGATAATGATGACCACGTGACCTTATGTACAGTTACTGATCAGGAGAATCGCTTGAGAGTCCAGTCTCGGGAGGTCTTCTCGTGCCCTTGTCCTCGTCGTCCAGTGTCAACAAAGGAATAAGCTTATGTACCGGTCTGAGGAATTGCGACGTTGAGGTGCGCACGGTTGCAACCCGAACAGTACCGTCTGGTCCCGGGTGTACTTGTACCACGCGCGCGAGCGGCCATTGTGTGGGAGCTGACTCCTCACTTTTTATGAGGCAGAGGAAGCCTGTCTTAATTGACGGATTTTCTTTCCTCCATTTGCCTCGAGTTTGTAAAGTGTTTAAGTAACTCCTTCTAACTCCCCGTAACTCCTTCTTACGCTACCCGTCGCATTCTGCCTAGCCTGGTCATTCACTTGTCCACATACAACTATACGTCCGACTAGATGACTAAATGGTAAGTGACTAAATAAAATAATAAATAAATAAATAAATAAATAGATGAGTAAATAGTCTAAGTATATAAATAAATAGCTAAATAAATAAATAATTAACCACCTGCCTAAATAAAATAAGTAACTATAACTAAAGAAAATAAAATCCGATAAGTAAAATATATTCAATAATCAGTTTAATTGAAATACTGTGTAAATGACTAGATAAGTGAATATTAAATTAAATTAAATTAAGGAAACTAAAAACCTAATCTTGTTCCACTAATTAAAAGAAAATAGAGTCATTAAGACTAATACCTAAAACTAATATACTCAAAAAAATAAAATAAATACTAACAATTAAAATAAAATAGGATAAAGATAAAATACCAAAAGAAATGTAAATAAATTAAGAAATTAAAATAAATACCTTTACTAAAATAAATAAATAACTGAATAAATAAACGAGTAACTAAATCAATAAATAAAAAGTTACTAAAAACAAAACATAAAACCAAGACCGACGTCCGTCAACGAATAGTCGTATTGACCCAAGTCATGACCAGGATTCCGTAAAAGTTCATGTCTATTTTCATTTGCAGTTGGACTCACTTGTCCCTTTCTTCTCCCTCTCTGCTCCTGCCTCCTGTAGACCTCGGTTGGCTCCCAGCGCACCTCCACCCACTCCATCCGATTCCAGGCCCTCCAGAGTACTTCCGGGAACGTTGCTTCATTTTCTCCACGCCCAGATCCGCATTCCTGCATCCAGGGCGCCGGTTTTCTGCAGCCGCGTTCACCTTTCACCCCAGGCCCTTCGCCGTCTGTATGGGTGAGTGCCACTTCTTCCTCCCTGGTCCCCAGTGGCGGTTTGTCATCCTCCTTCCTTGCTTCCTAGTATTTTAATCATAGATCCTCCATCCTACTTACATCTCCCGATTCGAGTTCCTCGTCCAGCCCCATCTCCTCACCCACTTCCTCTCCTTCCTTTTCCCTTCTCTTTTCCTCTCTCGTTTTTTCACTGATAACTGCTCTACAGAATTGCTCAAATTCTTTCCAGCATTCGGGAGTCCTCAAGGCCTTTTCCGGACAAATTCCAGTGTATCACTAATGGGAATCGTCCGGATCCTTATGGCACGTCAGAAAAAACTCAAACAAACTCCGTTCGCGCTCGGATTTAACACGACTGGTCTCGAGGGTCACGCGAGACACCCTACTAAAGGGCGCCCCGCTCCTCCACGAAAAACTCAAAATTTTTTGTCCCAAAAAGAACCGGACAAATTCCAATGTATCTACTTATGGATATCGTCCGGATCTTTATGGCACGTCGGAAAAACTTAAACAAACTCCGATCACGCTCGGATTTGGCACGAATGGTCTCGAGCGTCACCCGAGACTCCCTACTAAAGGACGCCTCGCTACTCCACAAAAAAAACTAAAGGAAAATTTATTGTCCCGAAAAGAATCGGACAATTTCAGGTATATCTCCTTATGAATATCGTCCGGATATTTATGACCCGCCGACCACGGGAAATCTAAAGGAGAATCTAGCTAAAGAATTGAACCTCTTACGAGCTTGCTGACCCGGGAACGATCCTCTCGTTTTTTTTCCTCTTTTGCAGTACTGGGGGAGAAAACCTTCGGACGCGACCCTCGCTTACCGCTTTTAACAAAAAGCGGCTCGAAGGTGCGTTGAGCTGGGTGCTGGATACCCCTTTCGTCCCTCACCACCTTCTTCCTTTGTTGCCAAAGTGGGTGTAAAGAACCTTGACGGGTCCAGTCAGGTGTTTAATCCTCCTTTCAATGGCCTTCCACCAGTACGCCTCCGCAATAATGCGACGTGGTAATCCCGACGGCAGCTCACAACCGCACACCGACTCCCGCGCCTCCACGCCGGTAACACAACCGTACTACTCACACTTTCGCACAGCTCGTAATTCCCCACAGATCTCAGTAATCAAATACGCAAGCTCAACCGAAGAAATACTACACCCTGAATACCGAAAGTACCCTGGGTCCCGGAAATTCAACCCGAGTGAATTAGAATTTACCGTTAGTACATCGCGATGTCCATAAAAAGAGAAACAACTAAAAATCAAAATCAAAATATAATGCTGTAACGAGCCGGGTTTTTCGGTATTCGGCGGATTCCCCTACGTTGCTGAATGGTTCGCCGAGCCAGGGTTCGCGTCGTGGGGAACGGTCGGGAAACGGTGTTGACGTGGTGCGCGGGTGGAAAATAACGAGGCAGAGGTTTGTGTTTTACTGCGGTGCTCGCTGTCGCGTGTTCGCGGGACCTGGTGATCGGCGGGGCGTTTCAGGGACGCGGTGCTCCCGGCGGCTCATCGTGTGCGGGTGGGCGTTCTCGTCGTGACGGAGGTGAAGGAGCTCCAACGGCACGTTGTAGCGGCTACAGGAACGGTTCGGCGGCCCACCGAACCGACGGGGAACGTGGTTACGCCGGCCCGGCGACACGGGGAGAAAGGAATTCCGACGGCCCGTTGGAGCGGCTACAGGAATGGTTCAGTGGCCCACAGAACTGACGGGGGACGCGGTTACGCCGGCCCGGCGAAACAGCGAGAAAGGAGCTCCGACGGCCCGTTGGAGCGGCTACAGGAATGGTTCGGTGGCCCACAGAACCAGCGGGGAACGAGAGTACGCCGGCCCGGCGAAACGGCAAGCAAAGGAACTCCGACGGCCCGTTGGAGCGGCTACAGGAGTGGTTCAGTGGCCCACAGAACCAGCGGGGAACGCTGTTACGCCGGCCCGGCGAAACGGCGAGAAAAGTCACTCCGACGGCCCGTTGGAGCGGCTACAGGAATGGTTCAGCGGCCATCAGAACCAACGGGGAACGCGGTTACGCCGGCCCGGCGATACGGCGAGAAAAGGAACTCCGACGGTCCGTTGGAACGGCGACAGGAATGGTTCGGTGGCCCACAGAACCAGAGGGAACGTGAGTACGCCGGCCCGGCGAAACGGCAAGGAAGGAACTCCGACGGCCCGTTGGAGCGGCGGCAGGAATGGTTCGGTGACCCACAGAACCAACGGGGAACGAGAGTATGCCGGCCCGGCGAAACGGCAAGGAAGGAACTCCGACGGCCCGTTGAAGCGGCTACAGGGATCGGCGGGAAACGCGAGTACGACGGCCCGGCCAAACGGCAAGGAAGGAACTCCGACGGCCCGTTGGAGCGGCTACAGGGATCGGCGGGAACGGAATTTTGACAACCCGTCAAGTTATCGGCGAGAAGACCCACTTACCACGATGGTTATTCCGGCTATTCAGCGCGACGGACGGTCTCCGACTGAGAGAGCGATCTGTCCTACGTGTCGCCTCTTGTAGGCCAGTTCGGAGGGTCCCGAGGGGAACACGGTGTGTGGTCGGAGGATATTTTTCCCACGGTATTCCCACGGTGTTCCCAAGGTATTCCCATGGCATCTGGTTTGGAGACGTGAAAATGCGCGAAGACGCGCGGCGTTGTTTTCGCATCTGCTTCGAGGCGTGCCGTGTGACTAGGTTAGGTTCGGTTCGGTACGGCGCGTTTTTCGGATTGGTGATAGACTTGTCGCGGCACAGGTCTGTTACAATGCTAACCTGCGAGGCAATTTAATTCGATAAGACCGAACTATTTAAAGAAAAAAGAGGTCTTATCTATTAAAAAGCTACTCTGAATTCTCGCTACAATACTGGTAATTCGAACGTCAATTACGAACTCCATAACCTAATCTAACCTAACCTAGTAGTAGTAGTAGTAGTAGTTAATGGTTTGCCGGGGAAGGGCGGATCGGCCGCCCCTCGCTTCCTTATGGCACACCGGATCTTTCATCACCAGTATCACAATTGGCGCTGCCGGTCTCGGTCCTTTATTGGGTTGCAATTATCCATTCGTTTTTCGATCGTCCCCTCTGTTCTATTAGGCCCGCGCCGCTTTCAGAGTCGTCGATCTACTAGACGGGACGGTCGTCATCGGTGAGAACGGTCATTCTACCTATTTATAATGGATTTTTGAGCTTGTTTAGAGCTCGGAGCGAACGTTGGACCGGCTCACCTTCGGACCCGCAGGATGTCTCGCCTTCCCATATTTTGACTCCCCCCACTTCACCATGGTATCATGTCGAATGCATCAAGTTATATTCCTTTCCCTATTCTGTCACTGGATAGCCAGTGACTTACCCTCTCCCACCCAGGGACTAGCCCTTTCCCCCCTACTCTGTGACTCTATTTAATGCCACATAAGGACTGCCAATGCAAGGGACCGCGAAATTTGGGCTGCCATTGGGGAGAAGCTAGTTGCAACTTGGGATCAGATCCGACTTTATCGAAATCCCGGCCAAGCCGAGATATCAATTCCATACGGTCGTCACTTGCCGATCCTACCACACGTGGGGGTGAGGAGGGTTCGTCCTTCGACTTAGCCGAAATTTGTTCTCCGAGGAGAGCTAATATCAGTGCCATCAAAGTCTGCCTCCTTGGTGGGCTTGATGCATTCTAGATAACAGGACTGATTGTTTGGATGGGTCCACCATCCGCGGGGTCGGTCGGTGTTCAGCAAGTAGCTTCGTCCACCAGACTTTCCCCTTTACTGGTTTTTTCTTCCGTTTGTGTGTGGTTGTTGGTGCTGCGTACGTGTTCGCAGCCCGTTTTCGTAGAGATTTTCTTTGCTGTAACCGCTAGTCTATCTCTTTTTCCATTATATTTTCGATTGCCCCTTGTTTTACGGCTGTGTTCTTTAACTGCAGGTTCCTCGTCCGGGTGGTCAACTCTAGGTCGTGCAGTTTCGGCTATGATTGCGGTTTATTCAACCGGTCTGGCCTACTCGTGCCCGTGCTAGCTTCTCAGCCGTTCGGAGCCTGTTGCGTGTGTTTTTGCCTTGTTTGCTGTTGGTCTCAGTGACTCCCTTTCTTAATTTCCTAGTTATGTGTTGTGGTGTTTATTTCCGTTTTCTTTGTAGAAGATTCCTAGTGCCGTTTTGCCTTTATTCGTATTGACATTTTGGTTATGTTTGTACTGCATATAGTCCTTCTCTTTTTCCTTATTCTTTTCGTTTGCCCTTTGTTTACGGCTGTATTCTATGTCTGCAGGTTCCTCTTCGGGGTGGTCAACTCTAGGTCGTGCAGTTTCGGCTGTGGTCGCGGTTTATTCAACCGGCCTGGCCTACTCGTGCACGTGCTAGCTTGTCAGCCGTTCGGAACATGTTGTATGTGTTTTACTGTGTTTGTTGTTGGTCTCAGTGACTCCCTTTCTTTTTCCTTAATTTGTGTTATGGTGTTTGCTTGTTTTAATTTTTCCGTTTTCTTTGTAGAAGATTTCTAGTGCCGTTTTGCCTTTATTCCTTTAGAGCTTTTGGTTATATGTTTGTCCAACATTTAATCCTTCTCTTTTTCCTTATTCTTTTCGTTTGCCCTTTGTTTACGGCTATATTCTTTGTCTGCAGGTTCCTCTTCGGGGTGGTTAACTCTAGGTCGTTGTCTAGGTTGAACCGTCGTCGAGTATAGACGTGTTTTCGCAGAGCTCAGCTTAGGTGTTTACGAGTAGTAGTGTCGTTTGTATTCCTCGGTGTAGTGCGACGTGGGACTTCTGGTCCCAAGAGTTTACCTTGCTGCGGGAGGGGGCATCCCTCTCTCTCTTACTAACGTTTAACATAGATACGGAGCCTCTGAGTACAGGAGCTACCGTAATTTATCATTAATCATGGATATCACAACAACAGTCAACAAACCTAATGTGTCATACGCGCAAGTAACAAAGATTTTCATTCCCCTAAAAAGGATCAAGCAATTATCGTCTATTCGGTTGAAGGATTTACAATCCAAGAATATACAGACGCAATGGTAAATTTAGTAGGCCCTAACAACATAAAGTTTGTGTCAAAAATCTCTCAAGGCCGGGTATGTTTTTACCTGAGCAGTAAGGACGTTGCCGACAATTTAATGGAATCCGGTAGTAAGATTAACATTGGATCATACTCGTTAATAATTAGGCCGCTTATATCAAGAGCCAAAAGGATCATCTTATCAAACGTATGTCCCATTATACCGCACGAGGTCATTGTACAGGAGCTGGCTAAAGTAAACATTAAACCGGTCTCTCCTATTACTTTTATCAAAGCAGGAGTTCACGGCCCTGGATATTCACATATTCTAAGCTTCCGGCGACAACTGTTTATAAATCCAGAAGATATAAACAAAGTGCCATCGTCTTTGTCCCTCTACTACGACGACACAGTTTACTGGATCTATCTATCGACAGAGAAATTGACGTGCTTCCTATGCAAGGAAGAAGGCCATCTGGCTAAATTCTGTAAAAATGTTACGCAGGCGCCGGTCGAAAACAATTCCACAGCCACAGTTGTGGAGGTCATCCCTCCCTCGCAGGAAAAACCATTGGAAAACAATGAAGAATCTCTGATTGTATCAAGGGAGGAGGATATTCTAGATTCAATTATCTCGATGCCTCCCCCTCCTCCGAACAAAAGATCTCTAACTGAATCCACAACAAGTTCCACCTCTGAAGATCCAACCAAAATGTATAAGCGACGTAGCAAAATACAGAAGATACATTCAGAATCAGGATCTCCTACCAACGATGTTGCTTCACTGCTCTCGCCGGTCAAAGACTATATCTTGGAGAATTCTAACGGTCTACCACTAGACATAGGTGGAATCACGGATTTCTTGGCCTCAAGCTTTGGGCGGCATGACATTTATGCATTAGCCAGGGGCTATACCAAGGACATCCCAGCGCTCATTAACATGTTATCAGAAATCAGCTCTCGTTTATCTAGCAGGAAATTGAGGAGTCGCATCCACAGAATTATGAACCGTTTAACCAACCCTGACACTCCCTGGTCATCAAGCGAAGATCTTAGTTCTGTGGAGGAGTGTTAATACAATTACTACGACAGGAAAATCATTTATGGAACCTTGCACCTTAAAAATCATCTTTTGGAACACAAGGAGTGCCAGACAACGTGTCGAGGATATTCAGTCTATGCTGCAAGACGTCGATATCTTGGTCAGTGTGGAAACCTGGCTATCTCCGAACGATACATTTGTTAACTTTCCAGGATTCCTCACTATTAGACAAGATAGATATCAGTCTAGAGGAGGTGGAATGCTCATGATCATTCGAAAAAACATTGCTTTCTGTAGACTTAAGAACCTACTTTCCCCAAATAATTCAGTTGAATTATTAGGTGTTCAACTAACTCAGCTCAGCCCTCCGTTGAATCTCTTAGCCTGCTATAGAACCCCGGGTAAATCCCTCTCTCAGGAGCAGTGGGACCTCATATTTAAAAATGTTGCTCCCAACACTAATTACATTTTCATGGGTGATTTCAATTCGCACAACAAAATCTGGAATTGTAGCTTTACTGACGCTAACGGCGCCAGACTGAATAATTCTGCAGATGCCTATGATCTCTTCTTGCACAATGATAGTTCCCTCACCCATGTAGATTTTTACAGAGATAAAAGATCTAATCTGGACCTAATTTTTTCTACTATTGACATCTCAGATAAATTACATGTAGAAGTGCGAGATGAAACTCTGGGTTCGGATCACTTTCCACTTGAAATTACATACGATACTTCTAAACACCTATATAAAAAACATTCGTTCAAATTAAAATCATCAGAACCGATTGGAACAAATTTAATATTCTATTAGAATCTAAATTCTCGGACTTTCTTACGGAAGATTATGAGCTGTTGTCTCCCCAATCTAAATATGAATTTTTCACAGAAATTATCTCTGACACTGTCTCGTTGTGTACTCCTACTCGTAAGCACAACAATGTAAGGTATCATTCGAATCCAGTATGTTGGTGGGATGGTGACTGCGACAAGGCCAAAAGGCTTCGCCGAGGAGCCTTCAAAAAATGGGAACACACCAGAAATCTTGAAGACTTGGTGAATTATAAGAAACTCGTAGCTCAGACAAAAAAAATTTTTAAAAACAAAAAAAGAGAAAGCTTTAGGAAGTTTGCTGAAAGCATTGATATTCGCTCAAATCCCAGTTATGTCTGGAATAAATGTAGAGTTTTCAAGAATAAGTGGGTCCGTACTACTGACTCAGCTGTTGCAGGGAACCTTCAGCCTGATCCAGGATACGCGGAGGTTTTAGATAAGATTAGTCCTCCCTGGGTCCAAACAAATCCTGATTGGCTTCCTCCCTGTGGCGAGAACGAATTTCTGGATAGCCCCTTTGAGTTCCTTGAGTTTAATATTGCTTTAGATTCCAAAAACTTCAAATCGGCTCCTGGGATTGACGGAATTGACTATGAAATTCTTAACAATCTTTCACTCAAATACAAGTTACTGCTCCTGGATATTTACAATCTATTATTCATTACAAATAATTTTCCTCCAAACTGGAAAAATTCTTTCGTACATTTCATAAAAAGGCAGAGGGAAATGGCCTACGCCCTATATCATTAACGTCTTGTTTGTGCAAGTTGTTTGAGACCATGGTCAAGACTAGATTACAATGGTGGGCCGAGCACAACTCTCTTATTCCTGCAAGTCAAATGGGTTTTAGGGGTGGGAAGTCCTGCTATGACAATTTGGTGAACTTGACTCTGAAAGTTGAGGGGGCCTTCATTGATAAGAAAGAAGTCTTGACGGCTTTCCTCGATGTGCAGGGAGCCTTTGACAATGTCGTAAGTACCATCTTGTTAACGAGATTGGCAGATTTTGGTTGCTCTAGAAATCTCCTTATGTTTATAAAATTCCTAACCCATGAGAGACAAATTTTTACAAATAATTCCATGACGGTCCCCCGGATGGTATTTAAGGGAGTCCCGCAGGGTGGGGTGCTCAGCCCCTTGCTCTACGTTCTATACGTTTCCAATCTAGAAGATAATATCCCCAAAAACATCCATATATCCCAGTTCGCTGATGACATTGAGGTGTACGTCAAATTTAAATCCGTGAAGTGGGCTCAGAATACATTAGTAAATGCTATTAATTTAATCAGTGATAATCTCAATAAACTCGGTCTTACTTTATCTCCACATAAAACTAAGCTATTAAGATTTAATAACAAAATACCCATCCCTGATCCTGTCAGCATTGTATTCAAAGATTGTTACATTAAATTTTGCGAGTCTGCTCGTTTCTTGGGAATCATCTTTGACCATCGTTTCTCTTTTAAAGGCCACATTGACTTTGTTATAAACAAATGTTCCAAAGCTTTGAACATCATTAAATACCTTCGAGGCACTTGGTGGGGATCGGACCCAGAAACCCTGATCACACTCTATAAAAGTTTTATACGCTCTGTTATCGACTATGGTTCCTTTGTATTCTTCCCCACGAATGACTCCCTTTCTGGAAAACTGGAGAAATTACAATACAGTGCGATCAGACTTGCTCTAGGTTACCGAGTGACCACTCCGACCAATATCCTAATCGGGGAATCTAAATTGGTGTATATAAGGGAACGCGCCGTTTACCTAGGTTGTTGTTTCCTGTCCAAGGCACTTGCTCACCGCAATTCTCTCACTTATAATTACATTAGAGAATTTTATGACTTATTTAAAAGGAAAAAACCCTCCAATAAACACAGGATTATTTGCAAATGTATTATATCGGTGGTAGAAGTGGATGCGATAGATTCACGGGATAGCTTAAATGTTTACAGCTATGACTTTACGACCTGTACAACTTCCATACCCATAGATACTTCTCCGGGCCTTCTTGTCAAGGATACCAATAACCCGTTAACCATTCTCAATGAGATTCGCGAAAACACAAACTCCTACAAAATATATACCGACGGTAGTAAAATTAAGGGATCTAATTGTGTCGCCTCCGCCTGCCTATGCCCAGATTTGAATCTGACAATAACGCGCTCCATAAACACTCTTGCCTCTATCTACACTGCCGAATGTTTAGCTTTATCTGATGCCTTTGAAATTATATTAGAACACCAAAATCACAACTTCCTTATTTTTTCGGATTCTCTCAGTTGTTTAATGGCTTTACAATCCCCCACTGTAAATATAAAGACCAATCCACACATATTTGAAATAAAAAGGAAATATAATCTCTTTATTAAAAATAATCAAAACAACTATGTTAAATTAGTATGGGTTCCATCTCACTCTGGTATTCAGGGTAATGAGGAGGCGGATAAGGCAGCCAAATTGGCTACTTCCTCGTCTTCCTTGGATTTTCCGAAGGTTCCTTTTACAGATATGAATGAAAAATACCAGAAACAGGCCAAAGAGAATTCTGTGGAAATTATCAGGAGGCAAGGTTTATTTAAGGGCAAAAATTATTTCTAATATTTTTTCCGGGAAAGTTCCAAACCCTGGTTCTCCCATAAAGGGTTGAAGAGAGGTTTCATTACCACGACTAATAGAATGCGGGCGGATCACTACCATTTGGCTGCTTCATTGGCACGATTTAATATAATCTCCGACGGCAAGTGTAGTTGTAACCAAAGCGATGAAACTTTAAACCACGTTATCTGGCAGTGCGAAAAGTATAACATTCAGAGGCACAAATTACTGGATTCCCTATATAAAATGGGTTTCCAACTACCTCTAAATGTTGACATGCTCATAGCAAAACCTAATATTAAGGCTTGTATTTGTATTCACAATTTTTTCACAGATTGTAAACTATTTATATAAATCTTGTACTATTGTACTATTGTAACATCAACTTGCAACTTTGTAAAACTAAATTGTAAAGCGAAATGGACCCAACTAAGGGCCTAAAGAGCTTCAATAAAAAAAAAAAAAAAAAAAAAAAAAAAAAAAAAAAAAAAAAACAAAATAAAAGAAAAAAAAAACTCTAGGTCGTGCAGTTTCGACTGTGGTCGCGGTTCATTCAACCGGCCTGGCCTACTCGTGCACGTGCTAGCTTCTCAGCCGTTCGAAACCTGTTGTCTGTGTTTGTCTGTATTTGATTGGTTTCATTGACTCTTTTTCCTTTCCTTTTTCTAGTTTCGTTTTTTGATGTGTAGGTTCCTTGCGGATCCCCTTTTTTGCGTTTTCCCTTTCCGAACGCCCATTTCCAGTTCTAGGTGAGAAGCCGGCCCTGTTGGCCCCTTTAGTGCAGCCTTGTCACTGTTTAATATTTTTGATACTTACCTAGGACCACGCTGTTCTAAACTACAATATTTAATATCCAACCAAACCGGTCACAACTGTTTAGGATCATTTTTCTGCTCCATATGCGGCAGGAGTGGGTGGTGCGCTGGCATCGGTTTCCCGGTTCCCTATTGTCAATGGCATTATCTATCTTTGAGTTTTTTCGGCCCTCCGTAAAAACGACTCGTTGGGTGTGGTGTGCGGAGCACGTTGGGTGGCAGGAGGGCGAAATATTTCCGTGATCGAGTCCCGTCGCGCCGGTATTGTTTTTTCCCGGTTTTTCCGGGACTCGTCTCTCGGCGTGCGAGGCTCGATCGTCGTCGTGATTTCCGAGACGATCGAGAATTCGCGCTGAGCTGCGAATTAATTGTTTTCCATCGCGTCGGTTCGCGTGGTCGCTCATTTATTCGATGTTCCGTGCGGATCATCACGACGCGTGCGTGGTTCGCTCGTCCGCGCCGTTTCGCCATGGCAAGCCTTACGATTGGCTCGTTGCCCCGTGTTGACGTTTCGATTGCGATCCTATCGTCGATAAATTCTGGCGTGTCGCGGATCGCACCTGTTCGCTAACCTAACCTCGCCTGTCCCTGTAGGTATTGTTTTTACTTTGCTGTATCTTTATTTTCGATCAGCCTGTATCGTGTACTAACTCCTGCTTTAATTGTTTACGCGTTTTTTACGTTCCGTGTCTCTATTTTTGTCCTGTACTTCGTCTTTTATTTGATTATGTTTTCCGCTTACTAATTCTTATTTTCCTTTTTCTTTCTAGGTACCGGGATGCTGTCTACCGCTGCTTGTACGTTTATTCGGCGTATGATTGCTTATATTCGCTTTTCGTTTTACTTTTCGATTCTATCCGTGCGTTCGTGCTGTCACTTTTTGTTTGCTACGTTTATTTCCCGAGATCAGATCGTTTCGTTGTGATGCAAGCATTCGTGACTTCCCCGTTGATTGTGTTCGTGTCAGTTTTTAATGTGGCTGTGCTGCGCTACTTTTCCCTGACTATTTGTTTGCAGCTTAGGATTACGTTTGATTTGAACTTTTCCTATTACTGTTTGTACTAGTTTTTAATCTATGTAGTCTTGACTTATTATCAACGGGTTCTCCTGAATGCTTGCGTCACTCGGTCCTGATTCGACACACTGAATTTTGTATCTCATTTGTACTGTGCTCTCTGTTTTCGCTCTGCCTTGTTTTTAACTTTGTTTGTTGTCTGTGCCTTTGCATGTTTACTACTACTCTCATCTAGCGACAAGGAACAACGTTTAAACGACGATGGTTTACCCGTGTAGGCGTATCCTTGTCGCGTGTAACCTAACGTAACCTAACCTTTTTTTTTGCCAGGAGGGGAAAATGCATTGCGCACGTAGTGAGGGACTCGTGATGATGGTCGGTACCCCCTAAAAACCCCTCCTCTTTGAGAAAATGAGGTCCTACTAACACAGCGTACGCCCTCCCACCCGCGGAATCCGCATATATAGCATTACTGCACGGGGGGAGGGTGTATGCTGGTGATAAAAACAATTAGGAATTAGTCTGGTGATTTCTTTCCTCTCTTTGGATGTTCCGCTCTATTTCTTCTTTAGTTTTCATAATTTTGTTTATAAACACCTTGAGTAAAGGACGATTATTTGAATCCTTTAGCCAAGATAAAATTACTTCCCAGTGGGGTTGTTCGGCCTCGGTCTTTAGCTCCCCTGTTTGAACGGTCCAAGCGATGCATTCCACGACTGTATGTTCCAGGCTGTCCCGGGTTAAGTTACATGCGAAGCATGTACTGTCATTTCGTCTCCCTATATTCTGGAGGTGGTCTGCGAAACACCCATGTCCTGTAAGCACCTGGGTTACATGAAAATCAAGTATTTTAGGACCCCAATGAATCCAGTCGTTTATCCTAGGAATTATAGCATGGGTTTTACGGACATGCGTGGCGTCGTCCCAACGCGTCTGCCATAGTGTTAGCGTGTTCTGGCGTTCTTCTTCCTTTATCTCCCTGGATTTAATCTGGTAATGGTCCTCGTGAGTCCTGTCAACCAAGTTGAGTTTTTGAAAGACTCGGCGCCTCTCTTCGGCCAGCAGAGTAATCGGGGGAAACCCCGCCAATACGCATAAGGCTTCCAGCGATGTTGTACGGTATGCGCGTACTACTCTCGCGAGAGCTAGTTTTTGCACCTTGTTTAAGATACGCGCCTTCATGGGCCTATGCGCAACAATGGACCAAATCGGTGCCGCGTACAGTATAATGGACTCTATGACCCTGTTGTATAGAGACCGCGATAGGTAGGAACCTCCGCCTATATTGGGCATAATACCAATTAGAACTCATGCGATCCTAGCTGCTTTCCCTCAAGTAAAAGTCCCAAGTACCTCGTAGCTTTCTGAGGCTCCAGTATGTTATTACCTAGTCTGATACTAATTCCTCTGGTGGATTTCCTTCCTGTCAACAGGAGTAGCTCTGTCTTTTCTTGGGCAAGTGCAAGTTGGTTCCAGGAGAACCAGTCGCTGACCAACCTTAGGGAGTCAGTCGCAGATCTAGATAGATCCTCAGCCGTCGACGAAGTGACCACAAGGGCTACGTCATCCGCAAACCCAAACAGATGGGCCCCTCTGGGAAGAGTGGTCTTCAGCAGATCGTCATATTGCACGTTCCACAGCAGTGGAGACAGTACCGAGTCTTGAGGAACTCCCGCATAGATATTTAACTGCGACCATTTACTATTGTTGCAGGTGTAGCAGATTTTTCTATCTTTAAGGTAGTCAATAACTATATTAAAGAGTCTACTAGGAAGTCTCCTTTTTGAGAGAGCATTCCTTAAGTTGCTCCATCTGATGGTGTTGAATGCATTACGTACATCTAGAGCTATCAGAGCACAGTGACGAAGATTAGCCCTAGCTGCATTCCACCGATCCATGATTTCTTGCATGGCGTGTAGGGTGCTTCTACCCCGGCAGGAGCCAAACTGATTTGACTCGCAGCTAACACTCTCTAACAGCCTGTTCTTAAGGCAATGTTCAAGTACTTTCGCTACGTTCGACAGCACTGAGAGGGGTCTCCAGCTCATTCGGCCATCTGCGCCTGGCTTTTTGGGAATCAGGACCAATCGGCCCTTCTTCCATTCTCTAGGGAAATAGCCTAGTCTATAACAAGTGTTGATTAGATGCGTGATATGCGGGAGACCTATGGTAGCTAGCAGTTGAACTACCTCTGATGGGATTCCATCCATCCCAGGTGCTTTTTTCTTGATTGCCTTTACAGCAGTCAAGACTTCGGTGTTGGTGAAGAAGCGGTCAGTGTCGTCAGCTAAAACTTCTTGGATGGATATATGTAAGTCGAAATCGGGATTCGTTAGGAAAAGTGAATCGATTACGTCCACTGTTTCCTGTTCTGAAAGCAAGGTAGGGGGTGGTTTATCCGCCACCCTTCCCATGACCAATTTATACGGTTTGCCCCAAATATCGGAGTCAAGATCGCTAATGAGTGATTTCCAAGAGTTTCTCTTCGAATTGGCTATCTCATGCTTGAGGATTTTCTTATTAATCTTATGATTTCTGAGGTATCTACCCCTAACCTCCGTAGGTCCATCTGGGTGTCTTCTAAGCCAAGCACGGGCTCTCTGGAGAGCCCTTCTGGAACTGATGGACTTTTTCCTGGCCTCCGCTATAACGGGATTCCACCACCATGCTGCTTTCTTACGCCGTAGCGAACTGTGAAGGGAGTATGAAGTACTCTCGTATAGTTGCGTAACCGTATCGACGTACGCACCTACATCTTCCGAAAAGGAGATTCTGAGTGGATCAGCTGTTTTTGTCAGATACAGGTGAGCATTCGTAAATCTTTCTACGTTAATTTTGCGTTTGGTTAAAGGTTCGCTGATATTGGTAGATTCAAATGTCATTTCATGGAGGATATACCGGTGGTCGGAGGCCGTAAATTCCTCTAGTATGCGGCTAGATATCATGAATCGAGCCGTGGTTTTTCCGCATAGCATGATATCTAGTTTGGAGTGGTGTCCATTCCTTTCGAAAGTAAACTTGCCTTGGCTGATTTCAGGTTTAAGGCTGAAGTTATTGCATATTTCCATTACAATCCCACCGCGTTCATCCAAGCTTTCGGATCCCCATGCAGGGGATTTTGCGTTAAAATCTCCAGCGACTATACATTTTTTGGAGTTGATAGAGCTTAAGAAGTTTTCAAGCTCCGTAATCTTTCCAGCGAAGTTACCAGTCCTTATATTGGGGGAAAAATAACAAGATACGTATATATGTTCATTTAGTTGGACTGCCACTATGCCTTTAGATTTGTATAAACTTTTAATAATGTTGAATTTGTTTGTAGGTAACGGAATCCATATGGACGCATTTTTGTGGTCATCATTGAACCAGTAAGTTGGAGGCTGCCATGGTTCGGAGATGATAACTACATCAATACGAAGTTGTTTGACTGAGTGTGAGAGTAGTTCTTTCGCATTTCTACAGTGATTTAGGTTAATCTGCAGGATCCTAATATATTTTTTTTCATCTTTTTTTCTTCCAGGTAGAGTCACAGGGTGCCGTGAATCTTCTCTTTGATCCATGGCGTTGAGGTAAATGGTAAGTAACAAACAGTGCAGTAAGTAAATAGATCATAGATAAACAGATAAGTAATAAATAAATAGGTAATTAGGTAATTAGATAAGTAAATACTCAGGTAAGTACGTATAACTAAATAACTAGGTAAGTAGATAAGTAAATAAATAATAAATACCCAGGTAAGTAAGTAAATAGATAAATTACTAGGTAGAATAAATAAATAACTAGATAGAATAAGTAAATAACCAAGTAAGTAAATACCTAGGTAAGATAAGTAAATAACCAGGTAAGTAAATAAATGGGTAATTAATTAGTTAATATAGGGTTAAAATAAGATAAGTATAGAGGTTAAAAAGATAAGTGCAATAATAATATCAGGTATTGGACTCCGGTAAATATGTTATAGGTAAGTATGTATTACAGGTAAGTATGTATTACAGGTAAGTATGTGTTACAGGTGAGTGTGTATTACAAGTAAGAATGTATTTCAGGTAAGTATTTAAGTAACTACTTTTCTTTGTTGTTACGTTTAGTTTATTTAGATTTTATTTATTTGATCTGTTTCTTTCTTTTTTCTAGGTTCTGGGTCTGACCTTGTAGGTTCGTTGTCTTCTTGGTTTTCTTCGTCTTCTTGGTTAGTACTGTATGTTGGGTTATGTTTGTTAGTATTATTTCTTATCCCTTCATTTTTGGGTTTATCTTTGTTTTCTAACCGTCGATTTTTCAGGGCCTTGCGATAGGCGGGACATTTGAGGCTACCGTCTCGGTGTCCTTCAACTGAACAAATTATACACCTTTCAGGATTTTCACAATGTTTAGCCTCGTGTTCCGCAGACCCACGGCGACTACATAGTTTGGATCTATCCGGTCCTTGACAATTTTTGGTCATATGTCCGTAATCTTTACATCTGTAGCATTGTGTCACCTCCTCTCTTTCGATGACTCGGCACCAGCCCCATCCCACTCTTAGGTTACGGCCCTCTAAAAGTTTTTCTGCAATCGGTATTGGTGCAATAAGGGTCGCATTTTGCCTATCTGCGAAGGCCGGTCGGAGGGTTTTGATCGTTAACGATTCCGCCTTGGTTCCAGGTAGGGATGCTATGATGGCATCGTTGATCTCATCGACCGTGACGTCCCCTTCAAGCTGTTTTAAACGAAGAACTTTATTTTTGACCCTGGTTCCTGTGATGGCTCTAGCACCGTCTATCCTAGTGTTTACCAAATTGCCAAAACTAGCGGCCTTATTTGTATCGCCTTTCAGGTCTACTAGAACATGTCCCTTTCTGCTGCTTCTGATGCCTGCTACTTGGAAACCTTCCTTATCAACGTTTATCTCGCTCTTAAGGGCTTCAAGAGTTTCCGCGAAAGTCTTTTTTCCCGTATCTATTAGTACAGTTTCGTACCCAGGTCTATTCTTCCTTTTTTCTTTTTTCTTTTCTTTACAGTGTAAGTTTATTTTCATTTCCAAGTTGGCGAAGATGACCTCAATCATCTTCCTCAGGTAAGGAACATTTTCAGTGTCATCACACTGTAATGAGATGTTGCTTCTTTTTTCATATCTGGCGATGTCGATAAGTTCAGTTAAGGATCGGAAAGTGTCTTCCAAGTTATACGGCGTTTGTTAATTTACTCTATTTATAAGGAAGAAAATAAATTTATCTTTAAGGAGCTTGCCTGTTACCTGATCGTTTCTCCTCCCAGTCAGGCAGGTAGCATTCACAATACCTATGCATGATCCTGGGTCCGGGTTTTGGTTTTGTATTTCAAAGCCTTGGTATTCTTCTATAATGGCTATCACAGCTTCGTTTTCAGTTTTCAGGTCCGTATCCGGGCCATATCCGTATCGTCTGAGGTAAGTATATCTGCATTTATTATTTTAGTTTTTTTATAGTTGGATTTGTCCCAATTCCTATCCAGGAGAGGGTATATTTTTTCGTAACTAATGTTTTCTTTATTTATATAGGTCCAGAGTACGTCCTCATCCAGTATGTCAGGATTATTTGTCTGGGTACCCATGGTACGGGTTGTGGGTCTCGTCATGGAGTTACCTGTGTTTTTTGGAGGGGTGTTTAGAGTTCGGGTCCCGATTTTTGGGTTGACACTTCTGGTTCTGCTGCATGAGCGATCGCGGTAAGCATATTTTACTTCCCTCTTATTTTAAGAAAATAGAGGACGCACCAAAAATGGTGGTCCAAAATTTTAAAAATGCTCCCAAAGCCCTACGGATGGTCCGATCGACCTCCGGTTTCGATATTTGGGGTCCCGGAATAATACGATTTATTCCTAAACCTCTCGATAGATTTTGCTAAAATTTTAATATATCGTTCCCCGTGGGTATGCGGACCTTCTCAATTTTTTCAGCAATTTTCGTTACCATGAATTTGGCAATTCAGGTAAAAAATTCCGAAAAAAATAATTCACACTTTATAAGTCCCCGGCTACACGCGCCGAACTGGAAGGAATGCATTTCCTTCCAGTAGTGAGTTTTAACCAGGGCGGCCACGCGTTCTCGAGATATTAACCCTTACTACCCGAAGGAGGGGGAAATTCGAAAAACTAGGTAATCATGTAGTCCGTCAATTTTTCTCTAGAGTACGTATCCCGAATTTTGCTCCTATCGGGCCAACGATTAAAAACCAAAACCCTAGTCAGGGGGGAATACGATTTTCTTTTGTCCCTTATACTGCGATTTTCTTAAAAGTCGGCCACGTATCTCGACCCTCCGAAAACGACCCTGGGGTCAGAGTTCGGATAATAGAAACCGTCTCGTTTTTTCCCGATATTCGGCGATCTCGATATTTCAGAGGACGCGCGTTGCCACCAACGGATAGAGGGGGATTGCACGAACAATTTATTATAGGAAAAAATTTTTTCCTCCTTTATACTTTTTCCGCGACCGTAGGCGCGCGCGCGCGTTCGAATTTTCTCGGTATCGGCAATAGAATTTCCCGGGAGACCGTTCACTGCTATTTCCGATAGTGTGTTCACTTTTTCAAAAATAATTTTTTTAGAATCCGCAAAACAGTTTCAAAAAAGGTTCCTACGGGTCTATCTGTCGCTAACGCATGCTCGTGTAAGACAGAGTCTTTTCAGAGTGAGAGAGCGCGGGAATATAGCCTTGTTGTTCCCCACTGGCCAATGATCTTCCAATCACCAGTCAATAGGTCTACAAAATGGCGACTGCAACCCCCTTTTGACTGCCTATTGGCTCTAATTTTCCTAAAATGGCTTCCCAAGCATTCCAAAACACGCCTAGGCGTTACCCCAAATACCGGTTTCAAGGAATTTCTAAAAATATTGCTATAATTGGCTGTAACTCCGAAACTAAGCCTCCAATCGCGAAACGGTTGAAAATTTTATCCCCTTTAGAAGACCCCTCTACCTTGGGGTAGTGAGTCCAAATATGGAATAAAATTTCATAATTTTCTACCCCTAATAATATATTCTACCCTACAGCTAGTGCCTCCTATGGGGCTACCTCGCTTCCTCGCTATTGGTCTGCCGCTGTCCGCTCGCCTGCCGGTATGCCGCTGACAAAATGGCCGAAGCCCCTTCTGCCTTTCTGCCTATTGGATCTGGCTGTGCCCAAAATGGCTGTCTCAGTATTCCCTCATTTGCTACGGCCGGACGGAGTCTCCCCAGAGTGGGAAAGTAAAGAGTTTTCGCCTCTCTTGCTTCCCACTGGCCGGCGATTAGCCAATAACCTATTAGTAAGAAGCTAGTAGGATAGCTGAAGCCTCCTTTCGCCTGCCTATAGCCCGGAATGAACCAATAAAAGAAAAGAATACCTATTCTAAAACCTAAAACGCTAATTCTAACGCGGTATAATTAAATCAAAATTTATCGGAAACTAAAAAAGAAAAGAAAATAGAAGAAAGACGCCCTAATCCTGCCGAAATGAGAGCACAGGCGAGAAGGGAAAGAAAAGAAGAAAGAACTCTCTTCACTAGCCCTCCGCTCTTTTTTCCTCTTATAGCCAGGGGCTGTCTTCTTATTTAAATAAATAAATCTCAGCACGTCTTCCTAATAACAGGAAACTACCCGTTATATCGAATTGGCTTTACTTTAATTATTTATTTTATTTAATTTTAATTTAATCCTAATCCTAATCTCGACCAGGCATTGTAGTATTTAAGTGTTTGTCCTACCTTTTCGTTGTCCCTACAATTCGACTTCTCCCTCTCATTTGACAGCCCGGCCTCAAAAGCACCGCGAGTTATTAAATAATTAAGATAGCCGCTAGGGCGACAATCAGGCAACGTGATTTTAAACGCTATAATTCTATCACCAACTATTTCAGTAATCTAAATTAAATGATCAAAATTAAAATCCGTATGACCGTTCACTTTGACTATTCGAATCGCAATGACATTCCCGGAGTTACATTGCCTCCTTGAAACCGGTTTTTGAAAGTTATCTATACTTTTTCCTATACTGTTTTGTTTGTTTCCTACGGCTCCTTCACTTTCTTCTCTTTCTCCCAAGGAGAACCGTTATTCTCATGTTTACATACGGCGGTCAACGACTTCGGTCGCACACCGCATACGTTTATAATTCGCCTCTGTCGTTCGAAATTTCTTTTGCCCATATTGCCTGTCAGTATGTTGTTGTCACTTTTTCCTCAAGTAACTTTTTGAGTTCACCCCGGTCATAGACCCCACGGTCCCGTTATTTCTCAGCGCGGCCTTTGTTCACATTTTATTCTGCTTGAATTTACTTTAAGTTCTTTAAATAATAAAATAAATAATCATAATAATAATAGAAAGGATCCTATTAATAATGGTAATACTACTGGTAATAATAATAAACGCAATGCGTCTGATTATTCCTTTTTGATTAACTTTAACTTTAACTTTAACTAGATTGTCAAAATTTTTTCCAAATGAACTTTTATCACCATTGCTAATTTAACTATACACCTGCATATATTCATGTTGTAAGCTAAGTTACCGGAAAATGTCGAGTGATGTCGATTTGCTCCTGGTCGTGCGACAACTGCCCTGTGGTCCTCGAGACCCGCTTTTATAGCTGAAAAAAGGTGCCGTTCATCGCGACAATGTCGTTTTAGGGCACCACGCCGCAAAGGACGCGGCGGCATCGGTAACGCCGAAAAGAGCGCAACGGCTCGAGCGGTCGTCGCGGCAATGCGCCTTGATCGGCAACACACATGCACACCGCCGGCGGCAACCTCTTACAACTCGGCCGTCCTGACAATAGACCGTCCTCGGGCTATGCGCATGACATTATACATATTATTAAATCTCAACATGACTTAAACATAACTTAACACGGAACATATATAACTTAAACAAGTATAGCTAAAACATTTACGTGAAACTGAATAATTGTGTACACATCTAATAATCTTACTTACTACCGTCGCTGGGTGTGTTCGCGTCCACCCATGATCGCATGTTCTTTGGTTCCCATACGCTCTGATACCGCTTTTGTGTATTCTGAAACCCGTCTATATCTGCTACAATATATCGATCATTTCTTAGCTCTTTCTTTATTACATACGGCCCTTTAAATTGTGGGATTAGTTTTTTTGAACTTCCCGCCGTAGAATCAAAATTTCGTAACATAACATAGTCCCCTTCTCGATATTTGTGAGGTTCCTTATGTCTTTTGTTGAAGTACTTGGTTTTATAATTTTGAGCTTTAACAATTTTATCAGCAGCTTTAGCTCGCATGGCATCTAGATCTCGACCTGTTTCATTGCTTATACTATTGAGATATTCTTTAATCTCATCATTAATTTGACCTCGCTGGTCCACACCGAACATTAATCTACTGGGAGTTTCACCCGTACTTTTACTTACAGTATTATTGATACAATATTCTACGTCTGATAATATTTTATACCAATATTGTCCAGTATCGTTGTCTGTTAATTTGCTTAACATAGGCACTAATACACGATTCACTCTTTCCACTTGTCCGTTGGCTTGTGGCGAACCAGTGGCTATCAACACGTGTTTCACATTGTTATTGCTTAAGAATTCACTGAACTCCTGTGAGGTGAAGCACGTTCCACGGTCGGATATGACGCACTGCGGTTTGCTATAATTTTTAAAATACTCGAACTGACCGAAATGCGTAATAAACGAGGTATACTTAACAGATTCCTCTACAACTGGTATGTGATAAAAACCGTCTTTCAAATCAAGTAAACTGAAGTAAACTTTACCCTTCAATAATTATTATCAATTTATCAATTTTTTTTTAATTATTATTATCTAATTATCCCTCGCAATTTGTTTATTTAGCACTCTATAGTCCACACACATCCTATATTCGCCATTTTTTTTCTTAACTAATACAATAGGCGAAGTATATTCTGACTCACTTGCACAAATGATTTCTTTCGCTAGTAGGTTATCCAGTATTTCTCGTAAACTGGTTTGTTCAGCCTGTGAGAGTCTACGCGGAGAAAAACTAAACGGTTTCAATTCTATCACAGCTATTTTTAATTCGGTTTTAACTTTTGGCAATTTTGGACGCTCAGGCCGTAAATATTCTGCTGCGAAAATATTTTTAACGCGTAATTGATCAGACTCAGGTATGTCTGCGTTAATTAATAAATTATCACTACTGTTAACACACGTCTCTTGAGAGTCTATGTTTAAGATTTCCGAAATCGCTTCATCTACAGCAACTGCTGATGGTACTATTAATTTCATGTTGAATTTTCTCATGACGTCTCTACCTAATACTACCGAAACGGTCATGGTATCATCCGGTACCACATACAAAAATATTTCATTTTCCACTTTTTTATCTAATTCAATATTCACTGCTACTGATCCTAAAATAATCAATCTACTACCATTAAGGCCACAAAACGCCTTGTCAGAAACACTCGTGCAATTGATCAGATGTCGTGGCGCAAAAGTTTCTTTCACAAAACTAATCAGGCTACCCGTATCGATTCGCGCGTCTAAGAGTAATTTTGACTGTGGGTCAGCGTCGCATATTTCTAACTCGATAGATTTTACAAATTCATCCCGCTGTTCGGATACATGATCTACACACGCCACTTGTTGTTTGTCTGACTTACTTTTACAGTCCGTATACCTATGACCCATCTCACCGCATCGGAAGCAGGAACCCTTCTCTCGTCGCGGCTCCTTGCAGTCTTTAGCCAAGTGCCCGTATCCGCTGCAGTTGTAACATCTTAACTTATTTTGATTCACCTCCTTAAGAGAACCACTTCTCATTTGATGCTGTCGTTGGTTTTCTTGCACTTCTGTCTTGCTACCGCACGCCAATTCTCGATGCATCCGCTGCATTCCGTCCGTCAGTGTGATGCTCTCGAACGCCGCCCATAATCCCGCAGTTGACTGGAAATCCTGAATCCGCGCCTGGTTCCGTATCTGCCGATCCGGTATTCCATCGACCAGATATTCAATCATTTCCTCTTCGCCCACAGGTATATAATTACCCAAAACAATTTTGTCGTGGTAATATACCGCGAAGGCTTCGTTCGGGTTCCAAACACGCTCTTCAAATTTTCTTCTTAGTTCTAGTTTGGTTTGTTTCCTCTCGAACATCTTCTTCATCTCCCGCAGTAATTGGGTTGCATTCATTTCGATGTGTTCTGGACGGGATTGAAACCACCGAAGAGCTCGTCCCCTCAGTCGCGTGCCGATTAAAATTTTGGTAGAATTGTCGTCCAGGTGGTATGATGCACGCAGCAGTGTAACTTGCTTTTTCCAATTTTTGAACACAACGTTCACACCGTCGAAATCGCCAAGCAAGTCACTTATCGCTTTGATGCCGATTTTTGTGTCACTTGTGGTACTGCTGGATCGGGGTGAACCCCGTAATAGTTCATTCTCCCTCTGCATTAATCTCAATTCTCTTTCCATAAGTTCCTTTTCTATTAAGAGAATCTCATAATCGTTAGCCGTCACGTTGCCCTGAGATGTACCTGGTTGTTGCACACCCCCCCAGAGACGGTATGCCGATATCCTTTACCCATTCACCATCGGTGTCCTCTTCCTGAATTCTACTGATCAATTCACCCTTTGCTCCCGTAGTGGGCAGTCCCATTGTTTGCAGTATTTCCTTTAACTGCACAACTTTCAATTCAGCTAGATTCACCATTTCGTCACTGAATTATGTCACACCCGCACACACGTACAGAAAAAATTCTATTATCTATAGTCACTTACAAGGCGAGCGTCGCACGTCCGTACTACTTAAAATCACTTAATTTTGGTTCAATAATCCCACTTCTGAAGTTTGTAAGCTAAGTTACCGGAAAATGTCGAGTGATGTCGATTTGCTCGTGGTCGTGCGACAACTGCCCTGTGGTCCTCGAGACCCGCTTTTATAGCTGAAAAAAGGTGCCGTTCATCGCGACAATGTCGTTTTAGGGCACCACGCCGCAAAGGACGCGGCGGCATCGGTAACGCCGAAAAGAGCGCAACGGCTCGAGCGGTTGTCGCGGCAATGCGCCTTGATCGGCAACACACATGCACACCGCCGGCGGCAACCTCTTACAATGTATTCATATACATAGATATAACTGTACATCGACTTAGACTTAGAATTAGATTTAGATTTAGATTTAGATTTAGACCAGGTAGTGTCAATATATTAATAGTGCAAAATATTTTGTTACTCACTATTATTTTGACCAATCAAACAAACAAACAAACAAACTGCAGCCTGCAGGGAAAAGACACCAACTTGCGAGAAAGACTTTGTAAACAACCAGTAACCATATTTGTATTTATACTTAATTATCTATTTATCTATTTATTTATTTATTTGTTCCTTTATTTACTTAATTTATTTAATTTATCTACTTTATTTACCTTAGTTAGTTCATCTTTGCTATACTTTATCTAGTTTAAACAAATAGATATATATCACCAATCCCCTTTTTTCGTAACATCGTAAATTGAACTGGCAATTTGAAAAATCGACAATCGAAAAACATATAAAGAGTCTCGAGAACAGTCAATACTCTGTATTACCTGCTCGTAATTTCTCGACAGGGATAAATCAGTTCGTTCGTTTCTCTGTTTTCTCTCTATCCTTGTTTCTCTGCCTGCTCCATGTACCGTACAAATCCATGTACCTTGTCTGTTCTATGACTTGCTCGCGCATGCGCTTAATAAATCTTTCCCACATAACTCATTGTTACGTGCCTATTTACCCCTTTCCTGCAGTTTGTTATTTCACATAATTGATCAACAATCATACCTGGTCTTTACTCGTTTAATTTTGAATTTATTATCTTTTACTCGGATTTTATCTCATTACCTACAACCTCTACATCAGAACTTTGTTAACTATAACATTTGCCGCGCTGAAAAACCGTACTGTTCACAGTTTTGGTCTATGAGGTGGCTTATTTATCGTTAAAATGGTCAAAAACCTGTCCTACGACGTGGTCTTATTCGACGCCATATTGAGCAGTCCCCTTGCGCCTGACAGACCGCAACCATACATACATGGTTCTCGCTGGTACTGTCGAGCGTCTTACTTCAGAACACTATATACAATTTTACATTATATTTACAGATTTTTCTTTATCCCTATAGCTTATCTCTATTTCTATTTAATTTAATTTTTCTTTTTCAGTCCATTTCACCGTTTGAAGAGTGCGTCACGCAGTCGATGCTGATCTGGGTTTGCTGTAATAAGAAGAGAATTCCACAGGATTTTCCTCTGTCAGCATTGACAGATCAACATCGTACCCTCTCTATTTCTATCTAGGTCTACCATGGTATTTACATTATATACATGTCTTAACACTATGTCTTAATTCTAGAACCCTACCACGCTTGCAGGAGGAATGAAGGGCTGCAAAGATGCTGCTTGCGTCCTGAAGAATAGAGGGAGGATACCTCCATCCTCCGCTGTGTACCGGCCTCGACCTTGAAGCCTGTTGTCCGGCTATTGTCGACCCCTTCGAACATCACGGGTTCACTGCGAACATGACCTGGTCCCACTGAAGCAGTTTTTCCTCAGGGCACTGCAATCATCCGGTTCCGTCCTTCATGGGTCCACTACACCGGTCAGCCTCCTGTCTGGCCTCCTTTTCTCCTTTCCTCGCCTACGGCCTCACCTTGCTCCCTCCATTCCTCCTGCTCCTTTACTATAACATATTAAAAACCAGTTAACCTAGTATAATCCATGGAATCGAGTTCCATTTCTACATCAATACCAACGGGGTCATCTACCCCTATACTCTCCCTTCTTCTCTCCTCCTCCTCCTTCTGTTTAAGAACTTTAGCACAGAAGCGCAGGACCGCTTTCCATGCCTGTTCCTCCTCCAACATCCTCTGGACCAGATCCCTCATCGTCAGTGGTCTCCTGTTCTCCCCCAGTGACCTCCAAAGCTCCTCTCTTTCTGTACTCCACATGTCGCAATGCATGAGAGTATGATCAGGTGTGTCCTTGACTCCAGGATGGTACCAGCATTCGTCTGTGGGCGCCTTTGACATTCTGTGTCCGAAACAGTTAAAGACGCCATGCCCCGTAAGGCCCTGACAAAGGTAAAAATCAATTTCACCATGTCTTCGTTCAATCCACGCGCTTATGTCCGGGAGGATTTGGTGGGTCCATCTTCCCACTATGGCTTCGTCCCATCTCTCCTGCTAGGTTGCAAGTGTGGTTTGCTTTGCCTTTTTTTTTAGGAAGTTCTTGATTGATCTTCTTCTTAGATCACGGTACCGCTCCTGCTTATGTTGGTCTTCCTCTTCTTCGAGATCCATCTCGCTGAGGTCCGCAAGAGGCTGTACCTCTCTGATTACTGATGGTTCTGCCCATGGGTCCTCCTCGCGGTACGTACCTGGTGCCCGTCTTCTCACTGCCATTCTGCTAGAGGGATCTCTTCCTTCCTCATGCCTGATATCCAAGGCTTGATTCTCCCAGGTGAAAATCGTCTTCCTTTCCTTGGCCTTGAGTTCTCACGGCGGGATCCCCGCAAGCACAATAGTGTTTCCAGGGAAACGCTCCGGTAGGAAGAGACTACCCTGGCGAGTCCTAATCTTTGCGTTTTTCTCAACATCATTGCGTTCGCCGCCAATTGTTGGTCCTTGTACCATATGGGAGCGCCATATAGAACAATGGACTCCATCACAAGATAGAATAGCCTTCTGGCTCTCTGTGGAGTCCTCATCGAGTTTCTCTTTAAACAGCTGAGATCCGACATTACCTTGATCGCTTTGTTGGTAGCTTTCTCAATCTGTTCCGTTCTGCCGATCACGAACCTGAAGTCATCCGGAATATGCTTGCCGTTCACCATCATGATCTCCGTCTTGGATTCCGCCAACTCGAGTCCTGCCGATTTCATCCAGGATTGAGCGTCCGCGACCAGGTTCTCCATTGTGCCTTTCAATCTCTGTAGAGATCTGTCTTGTCCCATTACAATGACGTCGTCGGCAAAGGCCCTCCTCGTGCATTTGGGAGGAAGCGGTCTCCTCAGAAGTCCATCGTAAACCAGATTCCAGTAGAAAGGCCCCAGAACCGATCCCTGAGGAACACCCATCCGCATATTTAACGCTATTTCTCCTTCTTCCGCGCTGTAGATGACCGTTCTGTCCCTGAAATAATTCCTTGTTATTGCGATCATGTACTCCGGGAAATTCCTGCTGCGCATTTCCCTGATAATCATCTCCCAGCTGAGGAATTAAAAGCGTTCTTCACATCCAAGGCTATCATAGCTCCGAACCTTTGATGTCTAGTAGCCTCACCTGCTTTCCTTTTGACATAGTCCATTGCTTGTACGGTAGATTTTCCCTTACAGAACCCGTATTGAGATATATGAAAGGGTTCCGTCCCTAAATGTTGCAGCATCCTTCCCTGGAGCACATATTCAAAGAGTTTAGAAATTGCATCTATGATACAAATATTTCTATATGCGGATGGCGTCGTTGGGTCTTTCCCCTCTTTCCTCAAAAGAATCGTTCTGGCAACCTTCCATGTTACTGGTATCTCTCTTCTCTCAATTATACCGTTGAAGATTGCGGCGAATCTGTCTGGCATATACGAGACGAGCGCTTTCAGGACTTCCGGCGGCATGCCATCGGCTCCAACAGCTCTTCCTCCCTTGATCTTCCTTCCCGCGGTCTCCACTTCTTCCTGCGTTATCCTTGGAAATCCCTCTTCGTTCCTTATCGACTGTTCCCCTGATGCCGATGTACCGGGTTGTTCCTGCTTGATTCCTCTCTCTTCAATAGCGGCATCTCCTATTGTCGACTCTTCCTGCGGGAACAGCCCACTCATTACCGTTTCCGCCAAGGTGGTTGAGATTGATGCCGGCGGCGAGGCACTCTTCACCCTCTTCATCAGTGCTTTGTACGGCTTTCCCCACGGATCTTCTTCGATGGTACCGCAAAACTCCAACCACTTCTCTTCTTTGGCCTTCGCAATCATTTTCACTAGCGCTCTCTTCTTTTCCTTGTACTGAATTCCTAGAATTTCCGCTTCTTCGGTGTCCTTTTTCCTGTGCGCTCTTTGTAACAGTCTTCTGATTTTCTGCGCATTCTCTCTATTCTTCTTAATTTCAGCATTCCACCAGTAATTCAACTTCAGTTTCCCCTTCTTGCAGACGACACGGTCCAGCGTCTCGTCGCAAATTTCAGGGAGCATCTTCAAGAATTCCAGCTCTTCCTCTCGCGTATAGATCTCTTGGTCGTCCAGGTTCCTTGCTGCCAATTCAGAGTTCAGTTTTTCTCCCAGTCTGCTGAGTCCCTAGGCGGAAGTTTTCCATCTGCTTAAACCTTCTTTTGCTTCATTCCCAACCGTCCCTTCTCCCACCTCCGTTACAATATGACGGTGATCCGAGAATCAGTCGACGGGGGAGATCGTGCATCTGATGGTACCATCCTCCTGTAGCTCTGGTGACGTAGCAACGAAGTCTATGTTGGATTCATGGTCCCTTCTCACGAACGTAGGTCCTCCTAGCGGCTTGATCGGAAAAACTTTCGCGGAAATTAACTCATTTAGGGCAATGGTACCTTTGGCGTCCTGTCTGTTGGAGCCCCAGACAGCCGATGTTGCATTAAAGTCTCCGCCCACGATGACCCTAAATCCTTTCCTGTTTTCCTCTTTTATGAACTTGGTGATTTTCCTAATTTTATGATGATACAGCTGGTTATCCAGACTGGGAGACAAATAAACACTGATGATGGTAAGTTTTCCGGTTCTTACGGCAACAAAGTCCTCGTTCTGAAAAACTCCATCGTCTAACACCCTTACACCCCTACGCTCCGTAACCCATATCGCAACCCTATCTCCTGTCCCGTAGAACCAGTTTCCCGGATTGGAGAGTGGCTCCGAGATGAGGACGAAATCCGCTTCAAAATCCTCTGCGACCTTGGACAGGATGTTTTGAGCCACCCTGCACCTATTTAAATTTATCTGCAATATTTTTATTTTGAATGCGCGGCTGCTCCTCTCGCCAACTGCGCCACGTATTTTTTGTACTGCGGGCAGTTAACTGCACCCGCTACATGTTCGGCTTGTACAGCCGGAACACCTTCCTTGATGCATAAAATACATCGCCTGATGTTTTGGCAGCCGTTAATCTGGTGCCCGTCCAGCCCGCACCTGCGGCAAATCTCCTTTCCATTCTATCTGGACTGGCATGTATAAGACATGTGTCCAAACTCGTGACATTTGAAGCACCTAATTAAATTTTGGTTTAATTCTTTCAAGTCCATCCAGTTTATTATCTTTGGCCGTAGGTACGCTGATTACCCCCGTATGCGTTTCCCCTGCGCCAAATCTAAAGTTCCTTATCTCTATCTCCCCTTTGGGAATGTTCGCGATTTTTTTCCAATTCGGTAATCAAGTCATCGCGTTCCATCGTGGGGTCAATGTCCTTCACTTCGTAAAGGAGTTTCGGTGCCGTTCGTTTAACCGAATGATGTTGACCTACTGCTTCTCTAACCACTTTTTCAAAATATACACTGTTCGTGTCCTTCTCGAGTTCTATAACGAGGTCGCCGCCTCTCGACTTCCTAACCGTTTGAATGCCCTCGATTTTATCACCGGCATGTGTTTTGATTTTCTTGAATAGGTCGGCGAACGACATTTTATACGTTGTTTTTATTACAACCGCGTCCGTTTTATGCGGTTGGGCTTTTCCCCCCTTTATTCCGCCTTTGGACCCATCCTCTTTCCTCCCTCTTTCCCTCTCATCGTGCTCACTCCTAATCCTATCTTGCTCTTGTCTCCTCTCCTCTTCCTTTTCTTCCTAGCCACTTCGACCCAGTCTCCTTCGTCATTTTTTCTACTCTCTGACTTCCCGTTCTCTTTCTCTATCCTATTTTTCCCACCTACGCGACGGTCGTCTAGTCTACTAGACTCCGCTCCCGATTCCGTCTTTTTCCTATCCGCTTCCTTCTTTTCAACCGTTTTTCCTTTACCCTTTCTGTCTGTTAGCGGCTTTCCGGATTCTTTTACCCCCTTTCCTTCTCTCGCCAGAATCCCCGTTGCCCTAAAAAGAGTAGGCGAGGACTGTGTACCTGCGGAGGTCACCTGAATCTCGTTTTTCAATTTAATATTGTCGGATAATAATTCCAGGCTTCTAATCAAAGAGCAGGCAAGCGTTAAATGCCTGTTAGTCTGTATCATTTTCCTCTCGCGCTTTCAAACTCCTCCAAACCGGCATCATTTTTAGAATTGAAAAACACGGTCGCGTCTTTTGCCGTGATTCTGGCCTTTTTAATACGGCTGCCAGATCCCTGGCCAGCTGTATCGCTTCCAATTCCTCCTCGCTCTTTCCCTCGTCTGCCAGGTTAATCACGTCCGGTCCAGAATTTCCTTTTCCCACGCTATTTCCTGCTTTGTTTCTGTCTAAATCCGACTCGGAACCCTGTCCCGGACTTTCCCCCAAGATTCTCGACGCATTGTCTTCCCTCAAAGTCCTGTTCATTTCCTCTGCTAGTCTAGTCCTATCTTATCTGTTCTCTTTATTTTTTCTTTTCACCTTTCTGAGCGATGAATTCGTCGATTCGGAATCCGCGTCCGTGTAATCGCTTTCCGAATCCTCGATTCTGACTCGCTTATTCGAATGCTCTGACGTTACCATTTTTTCCACCTGTATACGTTCCAGAGGCACATAGGGAATCCGGAAGGTCGCGGAGTCGTTGGCCTCGCTTTCCTCCATGGTAAGTATGTTTTTGTTTTAGCTCGCTATTTCTAACACCTCTTTCTTTTTAATTTTACTTTTACTTTTTAACAGGATACCAAATCCCCCCACCCCTCGCTTCCAGTTATAAAGATAAGAGGATTTGTGGGAGTTAATCCGCTTTGTACGACCAGGAAATTCTCGGAGGGTTTGTACAGGTAAGTAAGTATTCTAAATATTCCGAGAATCAAAATTTTCCTTTTCTTTAGGCGAAAACTGTACCGAATACAAATAAATCTCACTTTATATTAACTCTATTATATGGGACTCTTCTTTTATCCCTGCTATCGCAAGAATTGAAAACTGCAAGATAACGCAAAAATTCACGAAATTGCCGATCCTTCGGACCGGCACGCAAAATACAAAACTAATAAAACCTATTCTAAAACGCAACCTAATCTATCCTAAATAATAATACGGTAAAATTGCACTGAAAATATCCTAATTTGACTGTGTCGCGCCTCTACGGCGAATCTAAATCGCTAGAGGGGTCCCGTTTGCACCAAAAACCTCGCAAACGTCGATAGAACAAATTTTAAGAAAATACAGGACGCACCAAAAATGGTGGTCCAAAATTTTAAAAATGCTCCCGAAGCCCTACGGATGGTCCAATCGACCTCCGGTTTCGATATTTGGGGTCGCGGGATGCTCGGCTACCCGTTTGCAAAAGTTACGAAGAATACGATTTATTCGTAAACCTCTCTATAGATTTTGCTAAAATTTTAATATATCGTTCCCCGTGGGTATGCGGACCTTCTCAATTTTTTCAGCAATTTTCGTTATCATGAATTTTAACCTAACCTAACCTAGTAGTAGTAGTAGTAGTAGTAGTTAATGCTTTGCCGGGGAAGGGAGGGTCGGCCGCACCTCGCTTCCTTAAGGCACACCGGATCTTGCATCACTTTATTGGGTTGCAATTATCCATTCGTTTTTCGATCGTCCCCTCTGTTTTATTAGGCCCGCGCCACTTTCAGAGTCGTCTATCTACTAGACGGGACGGTCGTCATCGGTGAGAACGGTCATTCTGCCTAGTTATAATGGATTTTTGAGCTTGTTTAGAACTTGGAGCGAACGTTGGACCGGCTAGCCTTCGGACCTGCAGGGTCTCTCGCCTTCCCATATTTTGACTTGCCCTCCTTCATCATGTTATCATGTCGAATGCATCAAGTTATATTCCTTTCCCTACTCTGTCTCTGGATAGCCAGTGACTTACCCTCTCCCACCCATGGACTAACCCTTTCCCCCCTACTCTGTGATTCTATCTAATGTCACATAAGGACTGCAAATGCAAAGGACCGCGAAATTTGGGCTGCCATTGCGGAGAAGCTAGTTGCAACATGGGATCTGATCCGACTTTATCGAAATCCCGGCCAAGCCGAGATATCAATTCCATGCGGTCGTTACTTGCCGATCCTACCACAAGAGGGGGTGACGAAGGTTCGTTCTTCAACTTAGCCGATATTTGTTCTCCGAGGAGAGCTAATAACAGTGCCATCAAAGTCTCCCTCCTTGGTGGGCTTGATGCATACTAGATAACATGACTGATTGTTTGGATGTGTCCACCATCCACGGGGTCGGTCGGTGTTCAGCAAGTAGCTTCGTCCACCAGACTTTCCCCTTTTATTTTTTTTCTTCCGATTGTGTGTGGTTGTTGGTGCTGCTTAAGCGTATGCCGCCCGTTCTCATAGAGATTATCTGCTGTAACCGTTAGTCTATCTCTTTTTCCGTCATCTTTTCGGTTGCCCTTTGTTTACGGCTGTGTTCTTTGTCTGCGGTTTCCTCGTCACGGTGGTCAACTCTAGGTCGTGCAATTTCACCTATGATCGCGGTTTTCACTGGTCTGGCCTTCTTGTGCACGAGCTAGCTTCTCAGCCTATCGGACACCGTTATTTGTGTTTTGCTGTATTTGGTGTTGGTCTCATCGACTCTCCTTCCTTTTCCTTTTCTTCCTTTTTTCTTTTTATCTGTTTTGTTTTGTTGTTGTTGTTTTTTCCTTTTTCCTTTCCTTCAAGCATTTTTGTGCCGAGGCTTTCGGTTTCTGTTTCTGCAATGGCAGATATTTATTGCTTGGTTAGAGATGTCTTGGTTATACTTTTGGTTCTCGTATAATCCGTTTATTATCTCTATTTCTTTGTTGTCTTAGATTGCCTCTTGTGGAAGGCTGTTTTCCGTGGCTTCATCTTCCTCGTCCGGGTGGTCATTCTGCCGTCATGTTGTTCGGTCGTGTACAAGGTCGTTAGCCTTTGTTCACTTGATCCAAACATAAGCCAGATTCGCAGCCGTTCGGAAGCTGTTTGCATGTTTGGTGCATTTTTCGGTGTTGGTCACAGTGACTCTTTCCTTTCTTTTCCAGTTATGTGTTGTGGTGTTTGTTTTCCGTTTTCTTTGTAGAAGCTTTCTAGTGCCGTTTTGCCTTTATTCGTTTAGAGATTAAGGTTATATGTTTGTGCTACATATGATCCTTCTCTTATTCCTTATTCTTTTTCGGTTGCCCTTTGTTTACGGCTGTATTCTTTGTCTACAGGTTCCTCTTCGGGGTGGTCAACTCTTGGTCGTGCAGTTTCGGCTATGATCGCGGTTTATTCAACCGGCCTAGCCTACTCGTGCACGTGCTATCTTCTCAGCCGTTCGGAACCTGTTGTGTGTGTTTTACTGTGTTTGTTGTTGGTCTCAGTGACTCCCATTCTCTTTTCCTTAATTATGTGTTGTGGTGTTTGTTTTTCCGTTTTCTTTGTTGAAGATTTCTAGTGCCGTTTTGCCTTTACTCGTTTAGGGATTTTGGTTATATGTTTGTACTTCGTATAATCCTTCTCTTTTTCCTTATTCCTTTCGATTGCCCTTTGTTTACGGCTGTGTTCTTTATCTTCAGTTTCCTCTTCGAGGTGGTCAACTCTAGGTCGTGCAGTTTCAGCTATGATCGCGGTTTTTCACCGGTCCGGCCTTCTCGTGTACGAGCTAGCTTCTCAGCTGTTCGGAAACTGTTGTCTGTGATTGTCTGTATTTGATATTGGTCTCATTGACTCTCTTTCCTTTCCTTTTTCTAGTTTTTTTTATGTGTAGGTTCCTTGCGGGTCCCTATTTGCGTTTTCCTTTTTTCGTTTTCCGTTTTCCTTTTTCCGTTTCCGTTTTTGTTTTCTGTCTTCTCATTGCTTGGGTCTGTATTTCCTCGTGCTTCCGTTTACCGTTTCTCGTTCTCTTGTTTTCCAGCCCTTTGGTGACTGTCTCGTCATGGGCTGACCATGGTTCTTATTCGATCGCTATGTCGTAGTTTCTTCCGGTAACGTTTTCCTGCAGGTGTGCCGATGCTCCTGCTGCTTAGTTCCGATTTGTTTGGATTGCTCTTCTTTCCGAGGTGGTCCTTTTTTCCTTTTTTGGTGTATAGGTTCCTTGCGGATATCTATTTCCGTTTTCCCTTTTTCCTTTTCGTTTTCCGTTCTTCGTTTTCCGTTTCTGCATTGCTGGGTTCTGTCTTTCCTCGTGCTTCCGTTTACCGTTTCTTGTTCACTTCCTGCTTTCCCTCCTTGTTCTTTCCTTCCTTGTACTTTGTTTCTCTGGTTCTGCGGTAAATGTCTCGTCATGGGCTAATCTTGGTTCTTATACGATCGTTGTGTCGTAGTTTCTTCCGATAAAGTTTTCCGTCAGGAGTGCCGATACTCCTGCTGCTTATTGACGATTTATTTGGATTGCTCTGTGTTCAGGATTCAAGCAGTGGAATTCGGTCTCGGTTAGCTATACCGGTGCTCACATTGTCACCCGTTTTTGCCGCGTATGTAACCACGCGGATGGATCGCGAATCGCCGCTGTTCGACGCTGCTTAGCAACACGGATCGTTCTAATTGGCCGAATTCCACCGCTTGAATCCTTCATATTTACAAAGCCAAGGATCATGCGATTCGTGAACTCCAATCGCGATGCTCCACATTCGCCGGTCTTTGTTATTTAAGGCACCTGCGGTGCCTTCGTCCTTCTTCTTCGTTCTCCGAAAATCATTCACATACGCTATGTTCGCATTCGACGCTGTTGCGATCGACAGTTTGCTCTCGCCACCAGTTACGCGACACAGAATTCTTGCTCGACCACAACGCGTGTGTTTCGTGGAACTCGCGGCGACTTCAATACAGACGCTCCTAAAGTGAAGTGCCCATTGGGGGTGTTAAATACCAACACATCACCTGTGTCGCAACTTTTTCACATGCTCTCATACCCGTTCCCGTGGATCTCCTCTCGTACTCATCGCTGGGTGGTTCCGGCAGCCGGCAGCTTTCGACCACGTTGGTCGATGCCGAACCATTGATACCGCGACCGGCGGAAGCACGCGTCGAGAACAGATAGCTGTAGGTGAATTCGCCCGGCGCAATTTCGATATTAAAGAGAACATGAACGAGCAGCATCGCGACCTAACGAGTGTCGGTAACGCAAGTGACTGATAGGGGACATACTTGCACTAGAGGGCGTTTGAAGGTGGACGTCGCAGTTCGTACAGTGACGACTCGAATGAGCCCGTCGTCTCCTGAATGCAATTCAATGACGCGACCAAGATCCCATTTGCACGGAGGAAGGGTAGGGTTTCGAAGGAGCACTAGTTGTCCTAATGAAATTGATGGTCGCGTTGTACGCCATTTCCCGCGCTGCTGCAACGAATTTATAAAATCGTTCTGCCACAACTTCCAACGCGAGAGGCGATTCTCGCCGAAGTCTAGGTACGACGGTTGGGGAGGAACCGTGAGAACAGATCCTACCAAAAAATGATCTGGAGTGAGGGGGTCATAATCGTCGAAAGTATCAGATAGCGCCGAGAGCGGTCGTGAGTTTAGGCACGCTTCAATTGAACACAGGAGTGTGCTAAACTTCTCATATGTGAGATTACCGCCGACGAATGTTGTGCCGTTGTCAGAGTAGACGGCTTCAGGGAGACCTCGGCGAGCACAAAATCGCAAGTATGCGTTGAGGAACGCAGGGGTGTAGTAGTCCACGACCAACTCTAAATGAATGGCTTTGGTGGCCATGCAGATAAAAAGCGCGACGTACGATTTCCGACAGGTGATACCGCGACCGGCGGAAGCACGCGTCGAGAATGGACCGGCGTAGTCCACACCGCAATGTGCGAAACAGCGCGTCGGTGGGGAAACCCGTGCAGCAGGTAAATTTCCCATTAGTTGTTCGGGAACGGCGGCCTTTTCCCGAACACAGGTGATGCAGTCATGAACGACCTTCTTTACTATGCTTCGAGCGCGAAGGAGCCAGTCCTGACGCAAAGTGAACAAAGTTAGCTGGACTCCTCCGTGCAGCGTTCGAGAATGCGCCTGTTCGACCAGGAGGCGCGCCAAGCGATGAGGAGCTAGCAGAATGGGATGCTTTGACCTTAATGGTAGAAGGGAGGGATGTAAACGTCCCCCGACCCGCAAGATGCCGTCCTGATCCAAAAACGCGTTGAGCGAACGAAGGGGACTTTTGGGAGAGAGAAGCGATTTTTTTTTAAGCGCTCGGATCTCGGCGGGAAACGCGACGGACTGTATATGTTTGATCCAGAAACGTTGAGCACAGGAGACATCGTCAGAGGAGAGTGCGCGACCACGGAGTTGACTATGCTGGTCGGAGCGGGCACACCAACACGAACGAACAAAACGGAGAACGTAATCCGTGACTCGAAGGAGTTTTGGCCAGTTCCAGAATCGAAAAACTAAATCCCACTCGTGCAAGGGGGGCCTCGAGCAGTGGAGCGACACTTTGGCCTCCAGCGAATGCATATCCTCTTGGAGCGGAAATGCAGGCGGCCATGCAGAGGGATCGTTATACAACCAAGCTGGACCTTGCCACCAGAGAGAGAATTTTATCAGCTCGTCACTGAGGAGACCGCGCGAACCGCAATCGGCAGGATTATCTGCTGTCGTTACGTGTCTCCAACTCGCGTGTGGCAGGCGTGCTTGCACGTCGGCGACTTGATGAGCTATGAATGTTTTCCATCGAGATGGTTGCGATTGAAGCCAGGCGAGCACGACCGTTGAGTCAGTCCAACAAAAGCATGCAGTGTCTCGATTGTCGAATACAGAGAGCACAAAGGTCACGAGGCGGGATAGCAACACCGCAGCTTGCAGTTCGAGTCGAGGGATAGTTACAGGGGTGAGTGGCGCGACTTTGGACTTGCCGGCGAGTAGTGAAACGGCGACGTTGCCATTATCGGACACGCAGCGAGCGTAAACGACGGCTGCGTAGGCGACCGTAGATGCATCCGCGAATCCATGAATCTCCATTCGAGAATCTGGTGAAGAATGACCTGTCCATCGTGAGAGATGAACTCCGCTCAGCAGCGAGAACCGCGTGTACATGGTGGTCCAATGGTCTAGCAGGGACCCGGTGATCGGATCATCCCATCCCAGGTGGAGCCGCCAGAGGTCCTGAATCAGGACTTTCGCGAGGATAATGGCGGGAGTGACCCAGCCGAGGGGATCGTACAACTTGGCAATCGTTGAAAGAATCGTTCTTTTCGTTGAGGGAATCGTGTCGGAGAGTGACACATTGAAGTAAAATGAGTCTTGAGCGGGATTCCACGCAATTCCAAGCACCTTGACGTGATCCTCGGGATCAATAAATTTCGAGCATGCGAGTCCATGATTAGAAGGGTTGATATCAGCGAGAAGGTCGGTATGGTTACTGGACCATTTTCGGAGGGACATTTGACCACATTTCAGCAAGCTATTCAGCTGATCACGAGATTTCAAAAGAGAAGGGATGTCGTTTGCTCCAAAAAGAACGTCAACGACATAAATGTTAGCGCGCAGAATAGGAACTGCGAGCGGAAAATGCGATCCCTCATCTTCGACCAGGCGCTGGAGCACGCGAAGGGCGAGGAAAGGAGCGCACGTCATCCCATACGTGACAGTTAGGAGTTGAAACGATGTTGGCGCGATTTCCGAAGAGCTTTGCCAAATGATCCTCTGATAATCAAGATCTCGAGTGTCGACAAGAATTTGACGATACATTTTTTCTATGTCTGCAGTATACACGTATCGAAAGTTCCGCCATCGTAAAATAACGGTTGGAAGATCTGACTGTAATTTCGGGCCAGGGAGCAGGTGGTGGATCAACGATGTGCCGTTTGAGGTGTCGCTTGAAGCATTGAAAACTACGCGGAGGTGTGTTGTTGCACTGCCTTCGCGAAGGACAGGGTGATGTGGGAAGTACACGCACTGCGGACACGTCGAAGAGGTCGACGGAGTAGGTCGCATATGACCCAGGTCTTCATATTCACGAAGAAACGTCCGATATTCCTGAGCGAGAGACGGTTTTAACGTAAATTTACGCTGGAGCGATCGACTAATTCTCGCGGCGACAGCATAGGACGAACCGATTTCGATCGGAGGACCTTCGCGATAGGGGAGACGAACTACATAGCGGCCTTCGGCTGTCCGTGTTGTGTTACTTTGAAAATGAAACTCGCAATGCTCCTCCTCCGCTGTGCGGATCGTTCGCTGCGGAATTTCTTCTACTTCCCAAAATCGCTTAATATCACTAGAGAGAGTATCTTCTCGGACACAATGATGCACACATTTCCGAGATAGTCCTCTTTCCTTTTTTTGGTGTATAGTTTCCTTGCTGTTTGCGCGTAGCGAAGAGGATTGGATAGCTGGAGCTATCCTGACGAGGATATGCAGCGGGAGTGTTTAAAGAAATGTAGGATCACCGATCACTAATATAGTTGTATTTATTGCGACAATTTTCGCGAGGCTGAATTCGTGCACGATAATCCCGTGAGTGGAACGAGAGTAACAATTGAGGCTTGTCCACAAATAACCCACCGTTTAACAGAACACGATCGGCGCGGGTAAAATTGTCGTACTTTAGCAGTTCGGGACAAAGAAAAGTCGCTTGTCACTGTTGCTCGTATATCGCTCGATGTTTCGATCAAGAATGCCCCGTTACGCTCGAATCGATTCGTAATTGTAACGGGTAAACGCGGCGCTGTGGATCGATACGCATGATCGGCGCATGGAGAACGTCACGTTTGTATGGTGCGCGAGCTGTCGAAATTTATCCCGCTGATTCCTGAACACTTGCGGATACCTATTTCCGTTTTTCCCTTTTTTCCTCGTCGGGAGGGCCGAAGCTCCCGCTGCGTAGTGCAGGTTTGTTTGGTTTCCTCTCATTTCGGGAATAGTCCTATTTCCTTTTCCGGTGTATAGGTTCCTTGCGGATTCCTATTCCCTATTCCCTTTTTCCGTTTTCCGATTTCCTTTTTCCTTTTTTCTTTTTTTCCTTTTTCCTTTTTCCGTTTTCCCTTTTCCCTTTTCCCTTTTCCGTTTTCCCATTTCCGTTTTCCGTTTTCCGTTTTCCATTTTCCATTTTCCACTTTTGGGTTCCGTTTCTTCTTTGCTTGGTTCTGTATGGGAGTAAATACCTTTGTTTACATAGATTTATGCTATATTAATGTAGTTTAGTCTGTACTGTGTGAATTTAAACGAGTGTATGAAGGCGGGCGTAACCGTGTATTGCCTAACGCTAGCCAGTTCCTCTGACAATTTTGCTATGGTGGGGATGCTGGGTGCAAATATGAATGTGCTGCAAGCCATAGAAAGACAAAATTTCTATCAACCACCTTCTTTTTTTTGTATTATTATTTATTATTTTTTATATATTTATGGTCCACCTTCCCCATCATTTGACTGGGGAACCCATTCTCCATGTAATTTTTTGAAGCGTGCCATATGCTCAAAAATGTGTGGAATTGTTTGGGGGAGCATGGCACACTTGTTGATTGCGACAATAGCGAAGATTTGACTGGTGATACATTCGATTCACTGCGTTGTCTCAAGAACTGAAGGTTCGTTCCTCGGTAATTGCTTACCGACTAGACACATAGAATGCCGAAAACATGGCTATGCACGTGGCACTATCGACGCAGACGCCCAATGCCAGTGTTGCGGACATCCCTGTGTCCCCTGTTCGCCCGTGTTACATCTCCCAGTTTCCAAGGTTGCGAAGGAGCCGCGCGATTTATCAGATGTATATATACTTATTTGACTCCCGAAATGTGCTAAGTCAGTGGGGGAACGGATACGTTCACAAGGCCCATTATCGCGCAATAGTGAAAATCCTTGGCGCTCAACCCCAAATTCAGTGAGGGAATCCACTTACCTGTCGAAGATAAGCCAAGTAAATAGAACGCCTATTTCCAATTCCAGGTGAGAAGCCGGCCCTGCCGGGTAAGTACCAAGTTTTTGGTACTTACCTAATACCAAGCTATTCTAAAGTAACATATTTATTGTCCTACAAGATCGGTCACAATTGTTTAAAATCATATTTCTGCGCAATATGAGGCAGGAGTGGGTGGTGCCCCAGCCCGACCGCGTCACAGTCTGTGAGCGCTTATAAAAGACTGTAAGTCAGGCACGTCATTGTAATCAGTCCGGGGAACGCGTACTGGCTCTAACCTGCGTCCTTTTCTAACTAGGTCTATTGTTGGGGCTCATCAGTAACGATCAAAACCTGCATGTTTCTGATCATTCTTGATTCCAGACATCATTGTATATATAGAAAACGTGGTACGCTTTTTAGAAACTTGCACTTTTAATTGTGGTATGTTTAACTACTGTTCTTGTATTCTGTTTGCTTTTCTGCTTGCTGTGTGTTCTAATTAGATTGTGATACCATTATACGTAGGATATTTATATCTTTGCGTGTGCTTTTTCCAGAGTTTCATTTACCTATCCTTAAGCTTCAAAGTGGTGTTACAGATTTAGGATATCTTAGCATTTCTTCTCTGTATAGCTATCAGCAGTGATGCAGCAGTCCAGCACTGCTGAGTCATGAGTAACTGACTTGAGTTTACCCCATGATATTAGTTTATTGTATCTAATTGTCTTATTTGTATTATTATAGTAAATGACATTTCCTTATGTATAAATGTTTTTCCTGAGTAATAAATGTATAATAAATGTATTTCAATATTAATGCGAGTTTGATTTCACTTAATGATTCTCTTGGGATGTAAGAAATGCACATCTATCTACCTTTCTTTTGACGGTAACTATAAAGCAAACTGCAAGAATGTTATACCTTAGTTTGTTATGACTTGTGTTTAATTTGTGATGTTATGACATATTATTATTTCAACCTTATGACCATCGTTTTTTATATAAACTCGCGTTATTTCCTTTAGAACGCCGGACTAGTTTAAGACGACGCCGGCATCGAACTCTTCCGTTCAATTTATGACCTAGAGCTATACAGGCGGCTTATGGGAGATACAGTGTCTATACCATATACATTGGTGCCGCTCAGCCCTTATCTTCGCGATTCCCGTTTCTCTTTTATCAGTGGCATTGTCTATCTTTGAGTTTTTCCGTCCCTCCGGTAAAACGACTCGTTGGGTGTGGTGTGCGAAGCACGTTGGGTGGGGGAGCGCAAAATATTTCCGCGATTGTTTTTCCCCGGTTTTTCCAGGACTCGTCGATCGGCGTGCGAGGCTCGATCGTCGTCGTGATTTTCGAGACGATCGAGATTTCGCGCTGAGCTGCAGGTTAACTGTTTTTCATCGCGTCGGTCCACGTGGTCGCTTATTTATTCAACGTTCCATGCGGATCATCGCGACGCGTGCGTGGTTCGCTCGTCCACGCTGTTTCGCCGTCGCAAGCCTTACGATTGGCTCGTTGCCGTGTTGACGTTTCGATCGCGATCCTATCATCGATAAATTCTGGTTTGTCGCGGATCGCACCTGTTCGCGCGTGCTTCCGCGTATTTCCTCTATTCCGTGTGCGCGGCCCGTGATTTCCGCGTTGTGTCCGCGACGCTTTTTGTTTATATGCTCGCTCGTTGCGATTCGCGGTTCTGCCCTCTCCGTGCTCTCCAGTTCGTTTTGCGTTCGAAAATCATCGTCGCGGTCGCGACTGAATTCCCGGACGTTCATTCCTCTCCACTGCACGTGTCGACAGTGATGCTACATTTTTCTACGCGTGAGGTCAGTATCTCCTTTTCCTGGTTATTTATTTTAATCGTATATTTCCGGCGAGTTTGTATTTTGCTAACCTAACCTAACCTGTCCCTGTAGGCATTGTTTTTACTTTGCTGTATCTTTACTTGCGATCAGCCTGTATCGTGTGCTAATTTCTGTTTTAATTGTTTGCGCGTCTTTCACGTTCCGTGTCTCTATTTTTGTCCTGTACTTCGTCTTCTATTTGATTATATTTTCCGCTTACTAATTCTTATTTTTCTTTTTCTTTCTAGGTGCCTGGATGCTGTCTACCGCTGTTTGTTCGTTTATTCGGCGTATGATTGCTTATATTCGCTTTTCGTTTTACTTTTCGATTCTATCCGTGCGTTCGTGCTGTTACTTTTTGTTCGCTACGTCTATTTCCCGAGATCAGATCGTTTCGTTGTGATGCAAGCATTCGTGACTTCCCCGTTGATTGTGTTCGTGTCAGTTTTTAATGTGGTTGTGCTGCGCTACTTTTTCCCTGTCTATTTGTTTGCCGCTTAGGATTACGTATGATTTGAACTTTTCGCACTACTGTTGTTTTAGATGATCGGTCGTTTCCAACTGGGACGATGCCGATCGTCTAAAGAAACAGCGTAACTGTGATAGTCGGAGGATCGACGAAACGATTACACAAAAACTTCGGGAGGCTGAGTAATTAGTAAACGAGTGTCGTGTTGTCAAGAGCTGACTGAGCTATCAGTTGGGCGCGACGATCCACCGCGTTCGTTTCCCCCCGCCGCACCCGCGAGGCTCGAGGTGCTCGATCCACCCGAGGAGCTCGCGGGGAGCAGCGAAACGGTGCGGGGACGACGGCGCGCCGAACTGATCGTCAGAGCGTAGTCGGTTCATTTGAATTTACAATATTGTACAAGTATATTTAAGATGTTATTTAAAGTATACATTGCCTGTACAACTAATCAGGAATAAAGGTGTTATTCGTATGGGGAGGTTGCATGTTTGTCGTTTTTGACTGTGAATCTTCAACAACTGTTTTTACTAGTTTTTAATCTGTGTAGTCTTGACTTTTTATCAACGGGTTCTCCTGAATTCTTGCATCACTCGGTCCTGATTCGACACTCTGAATTTTGTATCTCATTTGTACTGAGCTCCGTGCTGTCGCTCTGCCTTGTTTTTAACTTCATTTATTCTTTGTGCCTTTGCATGTTTACTACCACTCTCACCTAGCGACAAGGAACAACGTTTAAACGACGATAGTTTACCCGTGTAGGCGTATCCTTGTCGCGTGGTGAATTACTATGTATGATGATTTGCTAATTTACACGATTTTTCAGGTGTCAAGTCATGATCGAGTTTTGATCTTGCCGTATACCGGTCGGCTGACGGAGGACAGAGGCAAGCGAGTCGGATGAGACGATAGACAACCATGCTGCAGCTACAGACAGGATGCCGCGTGTGCAATTTGTTGTTGCCATTCGCAGCATCTTTTTCCCGTACAAGGTGGGTGTAGATCCTTCGATTCGGATTTCTATTCATTCTCTATTTCTATACTCGGCTCTCTCGCTTTCCGTCGCTTCCCGCTGTTCTACGTGATTCTATATTTGATCTGTCCTCTTTGCATTCTGTGTGTCTCTATTTTATCCCGTTTTTCCGCGATTCTATTTTCGCTGTATTAATTGTTTTCTTGTTCCTACCTTTGCCGCTCAGCCCCTTTTTCTCGCGATTCTCCTTTTCCCTTCACCAGTAGTCCCTTTGTCGGTGTGCCACTTTTCATTCCGCGTTTGACACTTTCACTTTCTGATCGCGACGCGAGAGATTAACAATACAGCTTTTGTATCGTATATGATCGCGGTCGGTATTTAAGAATCGAACTGAATCCTATGTTGACCCTGTCCCTGTACGCTCGCCTGTTTTCCCTCCCTACTTTTCCTAAGTTCCGCGCGTTTGGTGGGACCCTCACCCTGGGATATCGTCATAACCTAATCTAACCTAACCTAACCTAAACTTTATTCAAGTTAACCTCTGTCGTAGTCCTAACTATGTACAATTATCGACTTCCGTCAGTGCAGTCCCAAAATTCCCTCTCACGTCTCACAAAAGAAATTCCCTAATCTAAGTAAAAATTAAATCGATTTGATTGCTATTTTCCTTATTCTTCCATATTTTTAAAAATTCCGGTCTTAGAATATTTATTATACCTCTAACGACGCTTATTATTTCAGAGTCGATGAGTAGTCCCAGCGGTAAGGCGACTACCCACCACGTAGCAGGCCGGGTTTCGATTCCCGGGAGAGAGGGCGCTGCTACCGTTGCTAACACACGCGTGCTCAGAGTGCTGTTAAAAAGTTTCATATTCGCCATACATGTCGCCCTCCGCAAGGCACAATTGTGATTAGTGTATAGTGCTCGCAACCGGAAATCACTAGCGCTATTAAGTCGAGTGTTAATACCGCGCCTGTTGTGTGCTTGTACGTGAAAAGTCTCTTCCTCTCGCCTAAGAGTGGGACGGCCATCTTTTACCGCTTCGGAAAGCGCATGCGCCAAAGCGAGCCCACGCGGAGGCCCACCGGCGCGCGCGCGTGGTACCCCCTACCCCCGCCCCCGGTTAACTATGGCAGATAAGAGAGAGGGTCTCGCCACTGGGAAACTCCCCAACCACCCACAGGTGGACCATCCAGCCGGTCAATGCCACCCCGTCTCCAATAAGGAAAACGCGCCCCAACCCGCGTCAGGCCGACCCTCACGTCACGCTCAAGGCAAAGCCTTAACCAGATATTATCCAAGGCAATCTCTGCTGACAAAATCCTCAGAACCACCCTCAAAGAGTTCAACAAAAACCAACAGCCAGTCGTACCGAACCTTGCTTACAAAAAAAGGCCACTTTCCCAATCATCAGACGACATATCACCATCAAGCTCGCACGCCACTAACGAATGAATAGTTCCGACAAAAACAGCTAAAGGTCACCCAACCACACAACACACGGATACGGAGTTCACAATCTTGAACAACCCTTTCTCACCACTTTCCAACTATCACACAGCGGACACCAATAATACTTCCTCCGCAGAAACCAGCAACTCACCCGGAGCCCCAAGCGGGAACGACACCACGGATACTAAACCGGTGCATAACTCCAAACCTCCACCCATATACGTAGCCAACTCTAACATCACAGATCTTATCAACATCCTAAAGCAAATTGCACCACTAAAAAACCAATTCTCGGTTAAGCAACACGAGGAAATGGAACACACCATCTATTGCAAGAACATCGACACATTTAACCACGCAAAAGAACACCTGGCCCAAAACTTAATTCTTAAAGGCATCAATGGAAACTTCTTGGAAGCCGATCTCCTTAAGGAAATTACCGAACTCAATCTCCCTCAAGTCAACATTCAAAAACTATCTAAGATAAACCTGAACAAGCGCAATCATAACCAATATAGTTTCTTAGTACAATTAACAAACGAGAGCACCACTATCGAACTGATCAAAACAAAAACCCTTCTGTACCAATCGATAAAATGGGAAACCCTTCAGAAAAAGGATATACACCAATGTAAAAAATGCCAAAGACTAGGCCATACCAGCAGTAACTGCAACCTCGGTTACAGATGCGTGAAATGTAAAGACACGCATGGGCCAGGCGAATGCAAACTCCCCCTTAACTCGGATCGCAACGCAATATACTGCGTAAACTGCGACTCCTACGGACACCCCGCATCCTATCGTGGCTGTCCATTCTACTAAATCGCCCTGGAAATCAAAAACAAGGACGACCATATAAAACAGCTTAGAAGAGAAGAAAAGATACAAAAAATCCACCACCACACCATCCGACAAACCCCATATTGCAACACCAACATAAAACCACAACAAATCTTCAGCTCATCCTTGGTCGCAGCTCCCTCACCGCCAACAAACCCATGGCTGTCCAACAATAACAACAGCCAGCGCCTATTCCTCAGGTCTAATCCCACCCTCAGCGACACCAACCACGCACATCATAACCTAGGCCCAAACGACCTAATGGAGCAAATCAAGCTACTAATCACGGAAGCCATAAGCTCGTAACTGGCATCCCTAATACAAGCGGTCAGCAGCAACACCACCAAAGTTAACCAACTATTCAAAGCCTTCGACCTTCACGATGGCTAATACACCCCATTGCGCCAGCTCAATATCTGAGGTCAAAATAGCCGCAATTAACGTCAACTCTCTGGTCTCCCTCAACAAAAGGTATGACCTACTCCAATTCATGGACACCAATAACGTCGACATAGCACTTGTCTCGTAAACCAAACTCACGGACGGATACAAACTCCAATACGCCAACTACAACATCGTTAGAAACGACCGTCACAACAGTAAAGCAGGAGGAGGCACCGCCATCCTAATCAAAACACACATACCATACGAGACAATCCACACCCCCTCATCCAGAAACAACGAAATCTTAGAGTACACCATAGTCACAATCAAACAGAACCACAACCAACACCTATACATAATCGCAGTATATGCAAACAACAAAGATAAGAACATATGTTTAAGAAAATGAAATGGAAACAATTCAAGAGGAAACTAAACAGGAACTACACCCAGGAAATACCATACAACAGAAACCTGTCACCCGAAGAAATCGAAGCCAACCTGGCGGAGCTAGAAGCGGCAATAAAGGTCACCGTAGCGCAGGTAGTCTCAAAACACAAGCCCAAAGACAACATCCTCAACTACATCAACACCAAAATCAAAAAATTCCACAAGCACAAATCCTTCCTTATAACCACCTTACACCAACTGTACAAACACAACAGACACACACACTACCACAGCATAATACTTCTAAAAGAACTGCTCTCAAACATAAATTACGCACTAAAATTAGAATTTGCAAAAGCTTACACTAAGTATTGGAACGCGACCATCAAATCCATAGACTACAAAAAATCGGACACCTTCTTCCCTAGGATAAACCGATTCTTTAGACCCAAACCACAAATAAAAATAGACCATATCGCAATCCAAAAGTCAGACGACAATTTACTGATCAGATGTAGTCTTCATAAAGCTGACTATATATGCTACAATTATGAATACCTAATTCAAAATCCCATAGATATTTTAAATATAGCAGGGGCCCATTATCAAACTACGAAAGATCAACTCCCCCAGATTTACCAACATCAACAAACCCCTTAAAAACCTAGTAGACGAAGAGTCAACCAAATTAATTAACACATTCACCAACAACTTCACCAACAATACACCTAAAACTTGTTTCTCAGACACCAACACGGCAACCAGCCCTAATATCTCCGAAAGTATCCTCTTCTGCAACACATACTACACCAGCTACATCCTCAAATACCTGCCCTACAAATCCTCCTCTGGACTGGACGAAATACCCCCAATAGCTCTCAAACACCTACCCACTAAAATCATAACCGCATTCACAATTGTATTTAATAACTGCATTAACCGGAGATACTTTCCGGATAGCTGGAAGACCGCCAAAGTCCTCCCTATCATTTAAAAAGGTAAACCCCCTGAGGATATCGTTAGCTACAGACCTATCAGTCTCACCCCTGTCATAAGCAAGGTATTCGAAGCTATTATACTTCCTAATCCAGAAAATCATAAATGACATAATCACACACGAACACAATAATAAAACAGTCGGTCCGTGCCTCATAGATATTGAAAAGGCCTTTGACTCAGTCTGGATCAATGGTTTAATTTACACCCACAAAGAGCTCAACTTCCCCACTGACCTCATAGAAATTATATGGAGAATGACAACAAACAGACGATTTGTCACCTGGAACGGGGAACATCTCTCCACACTCACTTTCCACATAAGAGAAGGCCTCACGCAGGGCACAGTCAACTCCCCCATACTCTATAACATCTTCACCCATAGTGTAACAAACCTTTTCCAACTCAACTCCGACAATAACACTCACTCAGCCGCCTACGCTGACGACCTCATCATTTTAGTTGCTGACAGCCACCCTAACATAGTCCAGGATAAACTAGAGCTGCTGGTTAACAGTCTAAACAAGCACTATCTGAACTGGAACCTCAAGATAAATCCCTCCAAATGCGAGACGATATTATTTCATAAACCACTAAGATTCCTGAACAATTCAAAACGTTTCCACATAAATAACTTCCACATCACAATCCAAAGCACCAACAGTAGTTTCACAATTCAACATAAGAAAAGTGTCAGATACTTAGGTGTAGAACTCGACTACCTCCTCAAATTTAATATGCACATCAATATACAAATGCAGAAAGCCACCAACCTATTTAGAAAATCCAGCAGACTATTCTTCAACAAGTCCCTCTCGCAAAGAGCGAAAATTATCTGTTACCTCCTTCTAATTAGACCAATCATAACCTACGCCGCCCCAATATGATGGAATGTGAACGCAGCAACGATGGAAAAAATCCGCAAATTTGAAAGAAACTGCATCAGAGCCGCCTTACACACCTACAGGAAAACAGATAGCGCCCATTACATAAGCAATAGATCATTATACAATCTGGCGGACATCCCCAACATTGACAACCACATCATAAAACTAACACGCGACTATTTCGCCAGTATTCATAACACCCTGAACAAACCACTAATAGACCTAATGACGAACACAAACCCAACCAACATAGAAGAAAGGATCCTCTCCGGCTACATCCCTCCTCATCTGTTCATCCACGTAGACAAAGCCAGTTTAATCCAAAATAGCACGAATATTCCAACAATCTACCATGCAGCGAGAAATAGAGCAGACAAGGGCATCAAATATAATCACTCCTCCAACCCCCCAAACATTAAGTACTCCACCTTGATTCCCGACTAAGATAAAGACGACTTCCACCGTCTGGCACAAAAATACTGGTGGCTAACCGAAGATGCGAAATTCATCGACGAGCTGCGAAGGCGAAAACGCACGAAAAACTCACAAAGGCGTCCTAGATAAGTCACCAAAGAATATATTAAGTATAAGCTAATAGTAAGTACTATGTGCAATAAACACGTATAACGAATGAATATGTAATGTATGTGTATATACGACTCCTATCGGATCAGGAGATATCCTGTCTACGCAACACGTATTTTAGCCGCTAGTCCCTGAGCAATAAACAATTAAATTAAACTAAGTACATAGTAACCCTAGAAATAAGAACACACCACACACACATTCACGCACGCACACACACACACATACACTAGATACTAGTTCAGGTTTTTTTTTACATTTTATTTTTCACCTGTGATATTGTTACCGCGCGACAAAACTAAGTTAATATTAAGTCGAGTAATCCCCGCAACCTGCAATTTTTTTCTTCTTTTCACCAAAGATACTCAGTTATAAAGCGATGTGCCACGAAACTCTTACTTTATAAGAATGTTATAGTCTAAGGTAGTTTTTAGTATTTTTCTTTGCGCCTTTTGTACATATTGTTGATCTATAGCAAATACAATTTTTTTGAAAGTTTCGATTCCCGGCGGTTCTGAATTTATTTTTCTCAAATTTTTCCTTGACAGACACCTGACCTATCAACAATGAACCGACTTACCGACTTCAGGTAATTGTAAATTCTAATAAATTAAATTATCTTTTACTTTTTCCTCTACTTTTCGCTGGTTAATAGCTTAAAACGTACCAGCAATGGTCCAGGCGGTAGAGCCGTTGACTACCGTGCGGCCGGCCCGGGTTCGATTCCCGGCGCCTCCAACCCAACCTCAACCCTTTTTCTCCTGCCCCCTCTCCACTGGCAGTGGAGCAGCAGCACTACTCCTTCTCCACCTCCAATACCAAAATCACTCAAATATCCAATCGAAATTATCAAATTAATTTAAATGAATTAAGCCGGTTTGGCCTATATCCCAGTACCTATCTCCGTCTTTCTCAATCCCTATACCTGTCCTATTCTACCCACTCGTATACTATATCCTATGTTAAAATTTTCCAACACTTATTCCTATCTTCTATGTGTAATTCCTATTCTATTTCCTATTCCTTCTCTTTTATTTTCAGATACTCCGAACGAAGCGGAATAAAACCCCAAATTGACGATTAGGGGATGGGGTCCCGAGGTGGGCGAGATCGATCCAGAAGGGTCACTGAGTCCCCCCGAAAAACAAACTACTATTTTCGCTAATTTTGTAGCCGACCGGAAGTGCCTTCCTCTGACGTAATAACTCGGTTGAGAGCACTCCTGAAGAGAAAACGACGGCTACCTTGCTGAGAATCACTTGAGTCGCTACCAAATTCAGTCGAGACAGCTCGGAAACGCTGTAAAACGGGGAAGTCGATAAACACGAGACGCGGGGTTACCGACCTCTCGAGAACGCACGCCGAGAAGAGCGAACAAAATCGGGTATAGCGAGGACGAGCGAGCGCGAAACTGGATATCCTATTTGTTGCAGGAGTCGACCAATCACGAACGAGCACGGGTGTAGCCGATAGAGAGACCGAAGAAAATGGCCTCGTCGATTCCGCCTCCTGTACCGCTGGAAAGATGCCCCGTTTCTGCACCACAAAATGTTCGCCGCCGAGCACGTGTTAGCCACTGGGAAGTGAGAGCAAGATGGCCGTCCCCGGTCAGCACGTGTAATCGGCGAATCAGCTGCGTGAACTAGATGCCGTATTAATGGCCGCAGCGGAAAATACCGCAGTCGCGTATTCAGAGCGAAATATCGCCAAATAGCGACGCTCCGCGATAAATTCACTCCGAAACGAATAAATAAAATAAAATAAAATAAACTACCGAACGCGTATATAACGCGAAATTAACGTAATGCAAGTGCCTCAAAGGCTTCTAAAGTCGATGCGGAAAGCACCGCTTGACGAAGAACGCGCTTCCTGAACACCAGACGTTAAATAATTAATCGAAGAATAAAATAAACCGAATTGACACTCCCGAATATATAAAAAGAACTAACTAAATTACGAAATACTAAACTGAATGTACTAAACGAAAAATAAAGCCTCGAAAAACCAAAGACTGATAAACTACTAAACTGGTAATCGACAAGAAATCGATTACAAGATTAAAGCAATACTGCTGAAAACTCTGCTAGGGGACTATTCGAAACGAACTGATCCGCCGTTCTGTACTTGTTTTATCCGGTAAAAGTAACCTTTCAAATAAAAACTATTCAATAAAGAAATGTCTGCCTGTTTATCTGTCCTTCTATGAAGACATCCCGGTACGCGTGCACTTTACACGAACCGTTGGAGATTCTAAAGGTGCTGCCACAGTAGAATTAGTTATTAGGATAGCCAAATTATTATGAACAATTACCAATTACCATCTTGTCTCTTAACAATCTATGTCGGAAATCAATTCCCTTAGAACTTCCGTCTTTTCGTTTCCGCGCCGCATTTACAATTCTGGGATTTTATCGTTTAAATAAATTTTTGAAATCTAAAATTAAATATTCTAATATGTAAAGAAGTTCACTTTGACTTCTCTCTTTTCGATTAATTGATTTTGCTCTTTTTCCATAGAGTTTGAGTAATAGATATATGAGAATTATCTATCATATATGATTCTAAAATAATCCTAATCTGACGTGAGAGAGTTTTAAACTTATATACCAATATTGCATTAAATACTTCCCAAACGATCGTCCTTACAATTTTGAAGCTTTATATATCTTCTTTTCTTTAAAATTAATCCAATCTTTTATACTACTAAGAATAGTCCAAAATTATGTGATATAAAAAGTCCAAACTTTTATGATACAACTAGTCCGAACTTTTATGGTACAAATAGTCCAATCTTTTATGTTACTAAGACTATATATTCTTACTGTCAATTTTTGTGTTTTCAGGTTTTCCGTAGATGTTGGCGTTGTTCCAGGGGTAAGTACAGGAGCGGAGATGAAATGAGGGATTTCTTCTGCATCCGAGGAATCTGGATTCTGCTACTGAAGAAGGGCCGGATGCACTCATAGAGTACGGCGCAGTCCCTCCTTCGCGTGATTAGATTTCCTCCTCCTTTTCTGCATCTGAATTTCCCTTTCCTCTCCGTTCCCGTGCACAGCTTTCTTTCCTGAGCCATATCTGCGAGTTCCTTTTCGTCAATGTTTGTCCTTGTTTAACCTAAACAAAAATCAAGAATATCTGTATCATTTGCGTCTTTTTCCTCCTCGTTCTCCTCATCTTTCGTCCTTCGTATTTCCTCGTCTTGTTTAACTTTAAGAATATTGCAGCAAAAATTTGAAAAACTAATCCTGAAACATCGCATTGAAACCAACAAAGATCGCTGTTTGTTGCTCCTATTCTACATCTAAAGGAATTAAAAACCCCATGCCCTGTAAAAGCTTGTGTTAAATAAAAATTAAGAGCTCCGTGTTTTCTGTTTATCCATTTTGCGATGTTTGGAATTAGTTCAAAAGTCCATCTTCCCTCTGTTGCATTTTCCCACTAGATCTGCCATTCTTCCAGAGATTTTTCCGTGGCTTTTTTCCTAAGCCATCTTCGGATCGCTCTTCTTCTTTTTTCCGCTGAATCAAACTCTTCGCTTTCTTCCAAGAAGGTTCTTATATCTGGAGGACTTCTTTCTTCTGCTGGACCAGTTCTTCTCTCTTCCATCTCCTGTATTTCCGGAGATTTATCCCTGTATGCTCCTTCTATGATATTTCTAGTCGCGTTTCTTCTTGGTCTCTCTCTTTCGTTTCTTTCTTCTTCGAGAAACTCTGTTTCCCATATAAACAGGTTTGCTCTCTCCCTTATTTTTATATCCCATGGTGTTGTTCCTGTCAATGTCGTCAAGGTTTCTAGCGGGACAGATCTATACGCCGAAGCTACCCTGGCTAATCCGAGCTTTTGCATTTTCCTTAGACTTTTCCAGTTATATTCCAATTTTGCTGCTTTTGCCCATATTGGTGCGCCATATAGAACTATAGATTCCAGGACCATGTAGTACATTTTTCTGGCTCCATTTTTTAAACCTCCCTGGTTCGCCATCATGCAGGATAAAGCGGCCATCGTCTTGATTCCTTTGTCCGTAGTTATTTGAATGTGCTTCCTAAAGTCATTTTTCCTATCGAACGTCACTCCTAAATATTTCAAATTCTCGGCTGGTTCTATTTCCGCATCGTCAAGGTTGAAGGCAAAAAAGTCTGGAATTCTTTTTCTATTAGTCATTATTATTTCCGTTTTACCTACAGCTAACTCTAGTCCTGCGTTTTTTAACCATAGATTTACTTCTGTAGTAACTTCTTCTGCCCTTTGCTTAATATTCCTATAATTTGTACTGTGTACCGTAATAAGTATATCATCTGCAAATGCCCTAATTCTGCAGTCCTTCTGGATATTTCTTCTTAGAAGGCCATCGTACACTATGTTCCAGAATAGAGGTCCCAGTATCGATCCTTGTGGTACCCCCATTTCCGTTTGTAGGCATGCTTCGTAACCTGCTGTTTTGCACAGAATTTTCCTATTCCTAAAATAATCGACTGTAATATTTACCAAGTAATCCGGCGTTTTTCTTCTTTTTAATTCCTCGATTATTTGATTAAATTTCAGGGTGTTGAATGCATTTCGGATGTCTAGCGTTATCATAACCGAATATTTTCCTCTCGTTCTACAGTTCTTGATATCCTTTGTTACTTCTGCCATGACGTGGAGTGTAGATTTTCCCTTACAGAATCCATACTGTTCCTTGTTGAACGGGTCTTCTCGAAAGTGTATCATGAACCTTTCCTTCAGCGTGTATTCGAAAAGTTTTGCTATTGCATCGATGATGCATATTGGCCTGTAAGCAGAAATGAGGTTAGGGTCTAACCTAACCTAGTAGTAGTAGTAGTAGTAGTTAGTGCTTTGCCGGGGAAGGGCGGATCGGCCGCCCCTCGCTGCCTTAGGGCACACCGGTTCTTTCATCACCAGTATCACAATTGGCGCTGCCGGTCTCGGCCCTTTATTGGGTTGTAATTATCCATTCGTTCTTCGATCGTCCCCTCTGTCTTATTAGGCTCGCGCCGCTTTCAGAGTCGTCGATCTACTAGACGGGACGATCGTCATCGGTGAGAACGGTCATTCTGCCTAGATATAATGGATTTTTGAGCTTGTTTAGAGCTCGGAGCGAATGTTGCACCGGCTCACCTTCGGACCTGCAGGGTCCTCGCCTGCCCATATTTTGACTCCCCCTGCTTCACCATGTTATCGTGTCGAATGCATCAAGTTATATTCCTTTCCCTACTCTGTCTCTGGATAGCCAGGGACATACCCTCTCCCACCCAGGGACTAGCCCTTTCCCCCCTACTCTGTGATTCTATCTAATGTTACATAAGGACTGCAAATGCAAAGGACCGCGAAATTTGGGCTGCCATTGGGGAGAAGCTAGTTGCAACATGGGATCTGATCCGACTTTATCGAAATCCCGGCCAAGCCGAGATATCAATTCCATGCGGTCGTTACTTGCCGATCCTACCACAAGAGGGGGTGAGGAAGGTTCGTTCTTCAACTTAGCCGATATTTGTTCTCCGAGGAGAGCTAATAACAGTGCCATCAAAGTCTCCCTCCTTGGTGGGCTTGATGCATACTAGATAACATGACTGATTGTTTGGATGTGTCCACCATCCACGGGGTCGGTCGGTGTTCAGCAAGTAGCTTCGTCCACCATACTTTCCCCTTATAGGTTTTTCTTCCGTTTGTGTGTGGTTGTTGGTGCTGCGTAAGCGTGTGCAACCCGTTTTCATAGAGATTTCTCGCTGTAACCGTTAGTCTATCTCTTTTTCCGTCATCTTTTCGATTGCCCTTTATTTACGGCTGTGTTCTTTAACTGCAGGTTCCTCGTCAGGGTGGTCAACTCTAGGTCATGCAGTTCCAGCTACGATCGCGGTTTTCACCGGTCTGGCCTTCTCATGCACGAGCTAGCTTCTCAGCCTTTCGGAAATTGTTGCTTGTGTTTTACCGTGTTAGGCTTTGGTCTCATTGACTCTCTTTCCTTTTCCTTCTTCTGTTCCTTTTCATCTGTTTTGTTTTTTTTCCAGCATTTTATGCTGAGACTTTCGGTTTCTGTTTCTGCAATGGTAGTTATTTATTGTTTGTTTAGTTAGAGATGTTTTGGTTATACGTTTGATTCTCATATAGTCGTTTTATTATCTCTCATTCTTTGTTCTCTTAGATTGCCTCTTGTGGAAGGCTGTTTTCCGTGACTTCATCTTCCTCATCCGGGTGGTCATTCTGCGGTCATGTTTTTCGGTCGTGTACAAGGTGTTTTGGTCTTTGTCCACTTGACCCAAACATAAGCCAGATTCGCAGCCGTTCGGAAGCTGTCGCATGTTTTTGGTGCATTTTTCGGTGTTGGTCTCAGCGACTCTCTTTCCTTTCCTTTTTCAGTTATGTGTTGTGGTGTTTGTTTCCCGTTTTCTTTATAGAAGGTTTCTATTGCCGTTTTGCCTTTATTCGTTTAGAGTTTGGTTATATGATTATACGTCATATAGTCCTTCTCTTTTTCCTTATTCTTTTTCGATTGCCCTTTGTTTACGGCTGTATTCTTGGTCTTCAGGTTCCTCATCCAGGTGGTCAACTCTAGGTCGTGCGGTTCCAGCTATGATCGCGGTTTTTCAACCGGTCTGGCTTTCTTGTGCACGATCTAGCTTCTCAGCCGTTCGGAAACTGTTGCTTGTGTTTTACTGTGTTCATTGTTGGTCTCAGTGACTCCCTTTCTTTTTCCAATTTATGTGTTGTTGTGTTTGCTTTCCGTTTTCTTTATAGAAGATTTCTAGTGCCGTTTTGCCTTTATTCGTTTAGAGATTTTGTTTATATGTTTGTACTACATTTACTCCTTCTCCTTTTCCTTATTCTTTTCGGTTGCCCGTTGTTTACGACTGTATTTTTTATTAACCTAGCCTAACCTATCCTAACCTTTTTTTTAGCCAGGAGGGGAAAATGCATTGCGCACGCAGTGAGGGACTCCGATGGTATGTGTACCCCCTAAAAACCCCTCCTCTTTATGTACATATACAGTCATCCAAACAGCGTGCCCCCGACCCCCCGCGGGATCGCATAAATAGCATTACTGCACGGGTTGAGGAGGCATGCTGTTGATTTCTGTATTATTTCTTATATACAAATAAGTGATGGTTTTGGGACTATATATACATGTCACCCAGTTGAGTCATCTAATGACTAATTCAAAAACAGGTAAATATACAATTGTTTTCTTATTAAAGTAGGGATTTTTTAAAGTCTATTTACAAGTGGATCACCCAGTTATGTCATAAATGACTAGTTTGTTTGTTTGAGAGTTTTTAGTAATTTTACTCGTATCTATACCCATGTATCTGTGATCCGGTCGCCCAGCTTTTACATCTGATTAGAGTAGTTTAAATTATGATATATATAATATAAATATACAAATAAATAAATAAATAAATAGAGGTGATTTTAACTTAAGTCTCTATTGTGTATGGTTAGTTGTGAATAGTATCTAACGTGGCCATGTTCTGTGAGGTCCTCTGTTCTCTAAGTCTCTGTCTCTCTCTCTCTTCTTTTTGTAGTTGCCGTTCTATTTCTTCTTTTTTCAATAGGATTTTGTTTATGAATTTTTTAATAAGAGGTTTTTAATAATTTCCTCACCATTGGAGTTGTCCGGTCTCCCTCTGTAGAACATCTCTCTCTTCTGTCCACTTGGTGCAATCTATGAGCGTCTGTCTTGGGCTATCACTAGATGTTTCGCATGAGAAGCATATACTGTTTTCCCTGTTACCTATTTTACACAGATGGTCTGCGAAGCAACCATGTCCCGTCAGTATCTCTGTAGTCTGAAAATCTAGTACCTTCGGTCCCCACTGGATCCAGTCTGTTATCGTCAGGATTAGATCGTATGTTTTGCGACCATAAGTCGAGTTTTTCCACCGAGTTTGCCATCGGGTCATTGTGGTGCGTCTCTCCTCTTCTTTAATTTCCTTTGATTTTATGTAGAATTCGTCTTCGTAATTCCTCTCTATTTCATTGTGCCTATGGAAGATGCGATTTCTCTCTTCTGCTACTAGAGTGAACGGGAGGAGTCCTGCCAGGACACATAATGCTTCTAAAGATGTGGATCGATATGTCCTTATTACCCCTGCAATTGCCATCTTCTGAATTTTATTTAGTATTCGGGCCTTGGTAGGCATATTTACTACTTTTGACCAAATAGGTGCTGCATATAGAATAATGGATTCTAAGATCCTATAGTACAGGGATCGGGATAAATAAGACCCTCCTCCCAGGTTAGGCATAATGCCTAACAGGACTCCTGCCATTTTAGCTGCTTTATCCGTCCCATATCTGAGATGGGCATTGAAGAGTTGATTTCCCTCCAGAATCAGTCCCAGATATTTGGCGGATTTTTGCGGTTGTAGAGGGCTATTTCCTAGCACGATATTAATTCCTCTAGTAGCTTTCCTTCCTGTTAATAAGAGTAATTCGGTTTTTTCTTGAGCTAGTGAGAGTTTGTTTTGGGAAAACCAATTGCTAACTCTTCTTAATGATTCGGTGGCTGCCCGGGATAGATCTTCTGCCGTGGGTGCCGAGACTACAAGAGCCACATCGTCGGCAAAACCAAACGAATGTGCTCCTCTTGGAAGTGGCGTTTTTAATAAATCGTCATACTGCACATTCCACAGTAGTGGGGACAGAATGGACCCTTGGGGGAGTCCGGCGTATATGTCGATATCTGACCATTTGCCATTATTGCTCGTAAAACAGATCTTCCTATCTTTAAGATAGTTTATTATTATTTTGTATAGTTTTTCTGGAAGTTTCCTTTTTACAAGGGTATTTTTTAGGTTGTCCCAACTAATCGTGTTAAAGGCGTTGCGTACGTCTAAGGTTACTAGTGCGCAATGTCGTAGCTTCGCTTTAGCTGTATTCCAGAGATTCATTATTTCTTGTATTGCGTGTATTGTACTTCTGCCTCGGCAGAATCCAAACTGGTTTGGTTCATAGCTGATCCTCTCCATCAGTCTGTTCTTGAGGGAGTGCTCTAACACCTTGGCTATGTTTGACAGCACTGACAATGGCCTCCATCTCATTTGCCCGTCGGCCCATATTTTTTGGGGAATTAACACCACACGACCTCTTTTCCACTCCTTGGGGAAGTATCCTAGCGTATAACACGTATTTATCAGGTGGGCTAAATGCGGCAGACTTATCGTGGCTATTAGATGATCAGGTTCTGCAGGGATTCCGTCCATCCCTGGTGCTTTTTTCTTCTTTATATCCTCCACAGCGTTAGCCACTTCAGTGTTAGTAAAAGGCCGGTCCGAACTGCCGAATTCTTCTGGCATATCTGGCTGTGGGTCGAGATCAGGTTTCGTTTGGAAGAGCGATTTAATGACCTCCACCGTTTCCTGCTCTGAGAGTAGTGTAGGGAGAGTTCTGCTCGCTAGTTTTCTCATGACCAATTTATAGGGTTTACTCCAAATGTCAGCATCTATGTTACTGATAAGTGTTTTCCAGGAATCTTTTTTGGACTTTGCAATTTCGTGTTTAAGTACTTTTTTATTGTGTTTGTGTTCAATTAGGCATCTGTCTACTATGTCTGTAGGTGCGTCAGAGGGAGATCTTTGGAGGGCCCTTCTTGATCTAATTGATTTTTTCCTGTATTCTGCTATCAATGTGTTCCACCACCATGCTGCTTTCTTGCGGCGCAAAGCACCGTGGAGGAGGTAAGATGTATTTTCATAGATTTCTACGATCATTTTTATATATGCATCCACATCTTTTACAGAGGAGATGTCTAGTGGGTTCGCTATTTCTGTAAGTTGTAGGTAAGCATTTGTAAATTCTTCTGGATTCATTTTAAGTTTGATTTTGGTTCCTCGCTGTTGATCTGTTCCGTTGAAACTTCGTGAAGAATATATCTATGGTCTGAAGCCGTGTATTCTTTCAGAATACGACTTGTGGTCATATATCTGGCCACAGCGGTTCCACATAGTATTATATCTATTTTTGATTTGTGTCCATTTCTTTCGAATGTACACGACCCCTGGCTAATTATAGGTCTGAGATTAAAGTTGTTACATGTCTCCATCACTAGGCCGCCCCGTTCGTCTATGATTCCGGACCCCGATGCGGGGGATTTGGCATTGAAGTCCCCGGCGACTATGCAGTTCTTGTGGTTTATAGTGCTTAGAAAGTTCTCAATGTCTATGATGTTTTCGGTGAAATTTTCTATGCTCGTGTTTGGAGAGAAATAGCAGAATACGTAAACATAGTCGCTTAGTTGAACTGCAAACCTAACCAAACCTAACCTTTTTTTTTGTGGAGAAATGCAGTACGCATACCTCGGCACCCTGGGGGGACACGGAGGTTATGTGGGGCTCCCCTCCCGAGGCCAACCCACTAAAACTCCAGACCCGCCTAAGCTATGTGGGAGTAGCCTGGATCTCGCGAGAACTCAGCAGGACACCTCCGAGCTATACATGCGTCCCGGGGGGAGGGGTCAGCCTCACCCACTTCCTACACTCTAACTGGACCCCGAGCGGAGGGACCCGCCTGGTGTCCCCATACCTGGAGCCTTCGAGTTGAGCTTCCCGAGCCCCAGCTCGGTCCCCTACAAAGCTCCCGGTGCCCCCGTGCCCCGCTCGGAGCGGGAGACCCGACGGTCCTTCCTGGAGCTCTCCCTGGGGGCCGGGGTTAGCTCACCCCCCGACCCCCATCCTCCTCCGCCCCCCGAGACGGGAGCACACGGTGGCGTGGTGGGCGGACCCCCCGCACCACCGAGGGAAGCCCCTCCCCCCGTCAGGAGGAGGCATTAACTGACGCGGGGTGGGGATCATCCCCCGCGCCCTCCCCCAATCACCATCCCCCAATGGGGGCACTATCCGACGCGGGGGGAACTATCCGACGCGGGGGGCGTACTCCCTGTACAGATCGCCCACCGTCGACTCCGGGTCACTGCCCAAGAAATGGCGGCGCCGAGCGCGGGTGTACCGGCGTCGGGCCTGTTCTGCCGAGCTGCGAATCTCGGACAGTTCGCCCGACCACCAATACACCGACCTCTTCGAGGGGCGGGCTCGGATCCGGGGCATCGCAACGTCACAAATTATTTGTAGCGTTTCCCGGAACCAGGCCGCCCCCCCTTCAGGTTCGCGCTCCCTGGCCGGAGGCCAGGCGGAGCCGATATTAACGGCCTTCAACAGGTCCTCGTCCAGTCGCTTCGACGCCCATCTAGGCGTCGAATGTGTGCTACCTCGTCGCAGGAGGGGCGTGTCCACCGGCGGGTCGGTGACCTCCGCCACGTCCATGAGGACGTAGCAGTGGTCCGAGAGGGTCTCCCTCTCCCAGACCCGCCAGTTGGACACACGGCGCAAGGCGGCGGCTGTCGCAAACGCTACATCCACGATGCCCCAGCCGTTCCACCTCACGCACGTTGGTACGGAGCCCCGGTTCGACAACCGGAGCTCCAGCCCCTCCACCTAATCTTCTAGGCCTCCGCCTCGGGGGCAGGTCCCGGGGTTCCCCCACATGGTGGGTCTCGCGTTGAGATCCCCCAGGACCAGCACCGGACCAGCTGAATAGGGTATAATTAGATCCATCAGCCGGTCCAGGTACATCCCGAAATTGGCGGAGCCACAATTTGGCGAACTTTAGCACGCGGCGACTAGAATCCTTCCCCATGTAACCAACACCACCCCCTGGCTCAGTTCGACCACGGAGCAGGGGGCAACCTCGCCTGTTGGCGGCACCAAATCGCCACGGAGCCCTCCCCATCCCCGAACCATTGTGGGTGGTCCGGGACAAGGTAGGGCTCCGCGGCCACTGCCAGGCCAACCTCCAACTCCGCCAGGCATTGGACATGTAAGTCCTTCGCCCGGCGGCAGTGGTTGAGGTTGGCCTGGAGAACCAACTCGGGGCACCCGCGGGCCGTATGGGGCATTATTGGGCCGCGGGTGCTCCCTCTTCGGGAGGCTCACAGGGTGGAGGGGGACGGGAGGTCCCCTACTCGGCCTGTGACACCTCCACCTCCATCGCCTAGGAGGGGGGGGGGGGGTTGGTGGTGTAGGGCGGTATTGCCCCCCCGCATCAATCCCTATGGGGTTAGGGGACGGTGCCACACCTCCGCCCCTTTTCTCCCCTTCTTTTTAGAAGGCGGGGATCAGGATTTGCTCTCCGCCTTATGGTTGGCAGGTCTGCCCGCCCCCGCGCATACCGCGCAATGGGGGGGGGGGCAGAACACGCCGCCGCCCGGTGGGATGGACTCCCGCACCTGTAACATAGGCCGTTCCTGTCCACCTCCGTAGTGCACCGCTGCCGCACATGGCACAGAGCCAGGTAGCGGAAGCACTGCAGAGGGCGCGCGGCCAGAATGGCACCCAGCGCGAGAGTCCATTCCACTCTAACTGTTCTGGCCTTCTCCAAGGCCAGGGCCGCCGCGGCCGGGCACTGCACACAAGCAGTACCGAGTCCGCCGGTCGGGACCTTCACCTCCCCGACATTGACGGACTCGGGTGCGCAACTCCCGGCCTTTGCCACCGCCGCGATAACCTCCTAAGGGGTCACGGATGGGTCCAGTCCCGGCAGACGGAACTCCGCCTTCTTGACGGGCCTGCTCATTTTCACTTCCATCCCCCTCAGGACGGTGGTCATCCTAGCGGCGAGGGCGTCCGCCTTGGCGCCCCCGTCGGTACCGGGAACCTGAGTTTTCAGGCCCCAGGTGATGACCCTCTCCCACTGAAGCGACCGAATCCCCAGGTCGCGATCGACGACCTGTCGGGCCGCTCTTATGGCCCCCTAGTAGGTAGCCTTGCTCCCCTCCGGAACTGTAATCGTCACCGCCGCGGAGCGGGGAGGGGCCACCACACGAGGGGCGCCTTGTTCGGGGCCCCCGCCTGGCCTTTACGGGCAGTGGCGGAGGGGGGCTGGGGCGCCTCCCTGGCCCGCCTCTTGGCCTTTCTCTCCACCACCCGGGACCAGGTCCCCTCCGAAGGGGGAACGATGCCACCAGGTGTGGGGAGACGGCGGCAGCTACCACCGATTGTGGTGCGGGGAGGGAGGGGAATGCCGACGTGGCACACCCCTGCCGCCCTTACTACCTTTCTTCTTCCTCTTCCCCTTGGCGGAGGGGACAACCCCACCAAGAGGAAGAGGAGCACCAGCCACCGTCCCAGGGGCGGCAGGGCCACGGTCCGCCGCGAGACCGGGGACGCGAACGCGCGACGCCCCAGTGGAGCCCGGAGCCGGCGGCGGGTCGCGACCCCGCTGGCCCAGACGGAGCTCCTTTCGGAATGCCGATAGATTGGCATCGATTAGAGCCCAGATCTGGGCCAGCAGGAGGGGGCCTTCCCCCGGCGGAAATTCTGGGGTGGGGGGGAAGACCTCCCCCCAAGCTTCGGAACACCAGCGGCCCGCGAGGGGGGAGGCGATGAAGAGACAACAAGAATGGCCTGCTGGGGGTGTCCCGGACGCTCGCCACCTCGCGCCTCAACGCGTTGTTGTCCCCTCTGAGGCTGCGGTTCTCCGCCTGCACCCTCTCCCAGAGGGCTGCAGGCGGATCCCCGGAGCCACCTGAGGGTGGACGGGCGGGGGTGACTTGCCACCCTCGTCGCTCCAACTCCTGCATGTCGGCAATGATAGTCCGGGCCGCATCTCCCGCACCGAGGTACCCTTGAGGTTTCTCGACCTCAGTGCGGACTGCTCCACTGATCGGCCGGCCGACGCCACCTCCTCGGCGATCTCCCCGGGGAGGAGACCCCGCAGATCCCCCTGCCGCTCCAGCACGGAGGGCGCGGGGTCCCTGCGGGTCCTCTTAACGGTGTTCCCGGGATCGCCGTCCAGCGACTCGGGCCTCTTGTGAGACGTCCTGGAGGACGCAACCGATGCTTTCGAGGCCCGATCGTCCCGAAACTGGCTGCCGACGGGTGTCCCCGGCCGGCTATCACCCTCCCCCTCGGGGGGAGGGACGAACCGCCCCCCCTGCCGAGGAGAGAATTCCAACTCGCCTCGGCCGCCTGGAGGCGAGTCCGCACCCCACCCCCCGAGGGAACGGCCAACACCGCGTCGGATCCCGACGCTCCTTGCGAAACCGAGGTCGCCGACAGCGACCTCGTCTCCGCCTCCTCCACACCAACCGCTTCCGGACGCGGTAACCAATCCGCCTCAGTTTCCCGAGGCACGTGTACTGAATTCATAATCATCATATATCGGCCCTGGTTACTACCCCCCCCCCCCCCCGGGGGAGGCCTCACTGGATGGCCTCTTGTCATCCCGCGGACATAAAGGTCCACCGACGCAGAGCCGCTTACACCGGTAAGCCTGAATACGACGGGAGGCGGCAGGTTTCCCGAAGTTGTACAACGCTTCTAGGTGGATGCATCCACTCACCCGCCCCCAGCGCCTACTCCGGGGGTATCCCGTCGCCACGTTACGATAGCTTAGGGTTAGAGACTTTTTTATAGAGGTTCATCCTCCTCGCAGGCCGGCCAATTAAGCCAAGCCTGGCGTTCGAAATTTCTCGTTACTTATATTGCCTCTCAATATGTTATTGACTCTTTTTCCTCCTATAACTTTTTTAGTTCACCTCGGTCATAGCCCTCATAGTCCCGTTATTTCTCAGCTCGGCCGTTGATCGCAATTATTCTATTTGAGTACAAATTTAATTTTAATTTTGATTTTAATAAGTGCAGTACATATCTTACACCTATTTATTCCTCCTTGCTTAAATTTCTCTAGATTGTTAAATTTCTATTATAATTATTGCTAATATTGGTATTGGTATAAATATATATATACAGGGTGCGGCACCTAAAACAGGTCACCTGAATAAATCGCTTGCTTTTGAAGATAGAAAAAAAGGATCAGACCAAACTTACTTAATATGGATTAGCTCCTCATCTGATGTCATTAATTTTTTTTATAGATGGAGACGTCAAGGAGATATGAAGGTCAACTCTGTTTTTTTTAATGGAACGGTATGGTTTTATATTTACATTCTGATAGTGTATTTCAAGACGAATACAATGATCTATTATGAAGGTCATTCAAGGTCACGCAAGGTTAGGTTAGGTTCTGCAATAGAAAATAAAATGTCTCAAAGCACTCTTCAAATACTTTTGTGTCTTCTCTGGTTGTTGGCATACTGCTCTTCTAAGTATTGTCGCAGAACATAAATAAATATACCATTACATTGTATGCTTACCTGTATCCAGAAATGTTATTAGTAGTTTCACTACCGACTAGAGTACGGCTTCGAAATATTCAATCTGAGTGTTCAATTTTCAAGAATGCGTTACACAATAGCAGAGAAAGTAGAAATGGTTATCATTTATTTGTGTATGGTGAAAGATTTACCGATCGTAATAGTCCTTCACTTTCTGTCTTTGCGAACATTATAAAAAAGTTTCGAGAAACTGGAAATGTGGATAAGAAAAAACGCACTCGAGCCAAAAAAGCAACTGATGATGGAAACACGATAAACATTGTAGCAAGTGTAATACAAAATCCACATGTTGGTACGAGGCAACTTGAACGCGAGAGTGGCATCAGTCAACGAAGTATTTTGCGAATACTTAAAGTTAACAAATTTCACCTTCTTTTTTTATTTTTTTTTTTTATGAGGGGGAATCGGTAGAACCCGGGGACAAGCCCCGGGGGTGCCGTAAACCCCCTCACCCAGGGTACCAGCGATGGATACTGGCCCCTTTGTCTCACACTTAGAGAGGGGACACCCTCCCCCCGACCCGCTATCCGCATTCTGAAGGGGAGGATGCCGCCTAGACCACTCCTGTTCTTGGCTAAATAAATATGTGGTTAAGCTACTTTACTCTACATAATACAAGAACAAAATATAACAACTGTATATAACAACTGTATATCAATAACCATTATAATAAATACACATTAATATAAATAAAACAAACATTAGTATAATTAACAAGCAATTATTAAAATCAACACTAATGATGAGTAATAGTCATCAGTATGCACACAGGCCATTAGCTATAAACATAAAATACATGCATACATCCATACAATGGATCAGTCAGCATGATGTAATGGATTTCTTCTTCGACGATGTCTCATTCTTGTATTCACTCTCACTCTCATAAGTCCTTGGCGTCTTTCACGATTTTCTTTGATTTTAATAATTTGATTAATATACTCATTGATTGTATTCCAGTCAGTTGCGGATTCTGTCATGAGCCTGGCAAAGTTGTCCACTGTTAGGGGTTCCCCGAGGACTAGTTCCAAATTGTGTCTCTCGACATGAAACCTCTCGCAAGTCAATAGAGTATGTTCGGGGTTGTCAATAACATCGCAATCAAACCAGCATTTATCAGTTGGTGATTTCCTAATCATGTGTCTGTACTTATTAAAGACACCATGTCCGGTTAACATCTGTGACAGCCTGTAGTTTATCTGCCCGTGCTTCCTCTCACTCCATTCTTTGATATCAGGGATCAACCTTCTCGTCCATGCAGCCTTGTCATGGGTGGTCCATGTGTGTTGCCAATTCATCCATGATTTAGTACTTAGAAGTTCCAATTCCTCTTTTTGTCTATCATTCTTTGTCAAAATTTCATCGTCCGAATCATCAGGTAGTATTTTATATTTAAGCTTTGTTTTATAAATTTCAGTTCTTTCTTTCATTGTAATTTCTATGGGTCGTATGCCTGTAATTGCACAGAGGGCCTCCCTGTTCACCGTCAGATACGCCCTAGCTATCCTGTTAAGTCCAATTCTTTGTGTTTTCTTAATTACTATTAAATTTTTTCGGAAATTCAACGCCTTATTAGCCCAAATGGGAGATGCGTAACACATTATGGATTCGGAGATGTAATAATAAAGTCTTCTTCCTCCAGAGGTAGGACCCCCTATATTACTCATTAACACGGACAAGGCTCCCATCGGCCGGATAGCCTTGTCCGTTACCTTACTTATATGGCCAAAGAAGTTATGGTAACGATCAAGGTGAACTCCCAAATACTTTAAAGAGTCGGAAGATTTGATTTCATGATCCAGTACTTTCAAACAAAAGTCTGGGGGTGTAACCTTTCTGTTGAAAAATATAAATTTTGTCTTCTGCGGTGCAATTTCTAATCCCTTGGCAACCAACCATTAAATTATTGATGGTATCCTCCATTTTTTGCTTAATATACATGAGATTGTTACTGGCCAAATACAGTGCAACGTCATCAGCATAAGCGATCACTTGCAGGTCTTCACTATAGGGTAAGGCGAGTAGCTCGTCATAAACCATATTCCAAACAGTTGGAGAGATAATCGAGCCCTGTGGTACACCCTTTTCCATTCTTAGTTTAATCCACTTATTTGTTGCCTTGTACGTTACTTACGTTATACTGTTATACTGTTATCCCTTATACGTTATACGTTATACGTTACACGTTACACGTTACACGTTACACGTTACACGTTACACGTT
>JAQQRS010000020.1:114939-126605 GCA_028455805.1 Lasioglossum figueresi
TCACTCACTCCACTGTATCGAGGTAAGCGAGGTAGAAATCTCGCTTACCGGCAGTTTAGTCGTGGAACCTCGAATTTCGTGGATTGAGACACCGACGAGATACTGTTAAAGACTGCCAGCCTTACGGGACTACGTGTCTCACGAATTTTTCAGCGTTCTCTTACACCCTCTAGAATTTATTCTGACTGGAGTGAGAAACAGAAGCACCGACGACATTTCGTTATATTCTCCGCCATATTTCAGAGGATGTTTTGGTGTTGGTTTTTAAGGTTTTATATATTAAAAATAAAACTCAAGAACAAAAGATTCCTGAAAATATTGTACGTAAGAAAGTATTGAAGCATAATTTTCGGAAAATTTAGAATCTTTAATTCAAATTTCATATCAGATACCTGAATTTTTAATTGAAAAATATTTCATAAATGAGCATTATTTCCCTACACTTTTTTTTATACATAAATATTCCAAGAATCGACCTGTGGAGACAGATATGTCTTGAAAAATGGAATAACTTTTATTTGACATATTGTTCCGAACAATAAAGGTTCGATAAAGAATTACGTGGATGAAGTAATATGTTTAAAAATGCACGAAATATGACAGTAAAGTTTCAGCTTCAACTTTAAAAGCAAAACGATATATTCAGTTATAATTGATTGTAGGTTTAGAAACGTCGTTGTTTTGTTACGTTAGGTTTTGTTATGAATATTTTAAGATACATAAATTTGCAGATCTTACACACTTTGATTATCTGACTTTTCTCCATTAGACGACACACTGTGCTACGCGGAAAACATCTGTAGAAAAATAGCGGTAGTCCTAAGTGGACGTGCCCAAAGCTTGTCCTCATATTTAGTTCCGCTTAGCCTCTTCGCAAAGAAAACATATACAACAACCGTCCCCTCGCCATCGACAAGATACTCGGTATTTCGAAGAGGGAAAGTGTAGGAACGTCTAGCAATTCGTATCGCTGACAAATATAATATAATTGTAGGAGCAGAGACAGACAAGTTTTTATTGAATTAAGAATTTCAAATAGCGAATAAGAGATAAAAAAATCGTTTCTTACGCGTAAAATAAAATAAATTCTGGTTATCTCTATTCAACGCGTGAAGAATTATGTTTTATTCTATGAAAATTTATCGTTTTGCGTTGAATAAACTTTTCATTTTCATCTCTATCTTTATTGAATGGTTTATTCGACTTCGAATAATTTTCTGAGCCGTGTTCGAATGTTGTAGGAAGGACCGAGCACCCGAGCAGTCAAAGAATGGAACGCGCGTTACAATGTAGTATCGCCAAATGACCAAAGCAAGGATCGAATAAAACTGTGGATTCTTCTAAATCGTAGTTCTGTTTTGACTTTTTAACTTTTGCATAATTTCATTTTTGGTTTAATTTAACTTGCCACATTAATATATTGACTCTGTTGTAAAAGTTTATCTCATAGTAGTTATTTTTTCCGACTAAACAACGTCCTAATGATATGTTGCTATGTAAGAATATGATCAATGTTCTTTATCAATTTCCTCGGCCTCAGTCGCCGAGGAGTGTAACAGTGGAACATGATACTCTCATCTGTACACGCGCTGCCTTTGTCTACGTTCAGCTCGGTCTTTGAAGATCAAAAAAGTAGTGTCCGTCTACCATAGTTGGGCATTAATGGATTCAAATTTTAACCAAGATTGATTGATTAATGTGGGAGGTCTAAACTCCCAACAAAGCGGACGAAGCGCGCGCCCCGCGAAAAGCAAGCGAAACGCGCGTCCCGCAAGAAACAAACGAATAATGTCGAGACAAACGACAGGCGAAGACCGTTGTGAATAAAAGGCGAGGAGGAGGCGATCTAGAGGAGTCTCGCACCGGTCGTCGTCTTGGACAGTTGTGTTAAATCTTTGTTCCACCTTTTTATTCTTTTTATTATTAAATATTGTACTTGTACGAGTCGATTCCTTCATTGATCCCCGCCCGCGTAGATCGATTGGTTAACTCGATCGCAACCAACACTTATATAAAATAGGGAAATCCTACATTTGGGGGCTCGTCCAGTGGTTGCGTGGGCATTTAGATCGAGTGATTGTCCCGATTCAGTTACGAGGCGCAGTTGAACGTGAAGAGGAAAGTGTCGATTCGCTATTTATTCAGTTGTACGGTAGTGTGTAAGTTGGCCACTAGCCGAAAGAAGTTGTTAACAATCGTCGAGCGACACTACGTTGTAATTAGAAAATCACCAAGATGAACGGAGGTACAGAGAACAATAGGGATACGTTGAACGGAGGCGGAACGAAGGCTAAGGATAAGATGGAAGAAAAATTGTCAGAAGAAATGATAGGCGCAATGAAGGTTAAAGAGTTGCGAGAAAAATTAAGAGGGTTGAAACTAGCAGATACAGGCAACAAAAACGAGCTGCGAAAGAGACTGAAAAATTTCGGATGCGTCGGAACAAAGAAGGAGGAAGAACAATCCGAAGACGAAGAAACAGACGACGACGAAACAGACAACGACTCCGACGAAAACATGAAAAGTGCAATAGATGAAGATAAAAAAAATATCGCACACCGAAAAGACGTGCAACCGCAAGAAACGAGGTGATAAAATGAAAAAGGGATAGTATCATGGCGGATTCTTAAAAAGAGGCTGTTGCGAGAATTTAAGGCGGAAATGAACGCCGCGTTAATTCATGAAGAGTTACGTAAACGAAAAAAGCGGCCGAATGAGAGCGCGCGACAGTATGTGGGGGCCATGCACGAAATCGCAAGCCAAGGATCCGTGGAAGAAGACGCGCTGATCGAACATATTATTAATGGCATCCAAGATCGGGAACACAACAAAACGATGCTGTACGAAGCGATGTCGCTTTACGAATTAAGGAGAAGATTAGATCTATACGACCGAAGAAAAGAGAAAGAAAAGGACGCTGATGGCGGCAGACGTCACTGGGAAAGGAAGGAACGCGACGGAGAAAACAGGAAGATGCAACAACGACCAACTCGGTTTCAAGAGGAAAGATTCCAGAAGAAGATACATTGTTTCTCCTGTGGGTCAGTGGAACACGATGTAAAAAATTGCACTCATAAAGGAAAGGGACCTAAATGTTTTGCGTGCAATGAGTTCGGACATGTATCAAAAGACTGTCCAACGCGGGTAAAATCGCTAAATAGTGGATACAAGGTCAGCTGTGTAAGAAGTGTAAAAGACAGGCTGAGTGCGGTTAGTATAAACAATGTTGTGTGTTACGCGCTTATAGACACGGGAAGTGAGATGAATTTAATGCGTCGCAAAATCGGTGATCCTAAGTTACAGTTGACATCGCGGGTTTTTAGCGGCTTCGGAAATGCACGGACGATACCCGTCGGTAAATTTAAAACGCAAGTGCGCGTCGGCAATAACGATTTCGACGTTGAAATGTTCACGGTGCCGAATGACGCTTTGTCAACCGAGTTAATACTAGGACAAGATTTCTTAAAAGATGTGCAAGTGCAGATAAACCAAGGTGAAATCGTGATAAACAAACCGACGCAAAGCCCCGAATCAGTCGCCGATGGATCGGAAGCTGTCCTGATGGGTGACAAGGCAAGCGTCAATTGCATCGAACAAAGTGAATTGGACATTGTTAGTGGACAATTTAAGGAACAGTTGCCGAACGTTGTCGAAAGGTATGAGCCGGTTAAAAATGTAACAACAGCAGTTGAAACTCGAATTACGGTTGTAGACAAAAATCCAGTCCGACTGCGTCCCAGGCGTTTAGCTTCTAAGGAGAAGGAAATATTAAATGAACAGATACGCGAATGGTTGCAAGAGGGAATAATTAGAAAAAGTTGTAGCGAATATGCTAGTCCCGTGGTTATCGTACCAAAAAAGAGAACTCGTACCGCGTATGTATAGACTATCGCGAGTTAAATAAGAAGATTATTAAAGATAGATTTCCTATGCCTCTGATCGAGGACGATAAAAATTCGAAAAAAAAATGTGATACTATTCCAACATTAATTTTTTAGCTTCCTGGCTTAGTGGAAGGTGCTTCGTTTTTGGCTCGGGTCTTAAAAAAGAGATCCACGGATCTGAAGATACCATTATCATGTGAAATACATCTTCATTCGTTGAGAAACGAGAAAATTTCCTAGAATGATGCATACGGTAATATTTGTAATCTTTATTTCGACACTCTTGAGCCTCTTCTGACAGCGAACCAACTGGGAAAACTACGTTATCAATTATGCTTGCCCCGTGAATCAGGATTTGGTGCACGTTTGCAGGCATAAAATACCATGGATACAATGATACAGCTAACATAGCTGTTTCTTTTGCGTACATTCCGAATTTATAGGAATCAATTGCAGAATTGCAGCAAATTCATGTTTTAGGTGACGTTTTTAAGGGGCATATCTTAAATAATAAAGAAAATTGTGAAATTCATAATTAAAAGAATATGTATTCTCTCTTTTTTTAAAAATTGTTATTCTAATTTTTTGTTAAATAAACAAAGTTCTCGTTCAATTTGCGACCACTATCACAAAATTCAGTACGTATTTTTCTGACAATGTATAATGACCTTGTTATCGCGAAGCGTTATCGGTCGCAAATTGTATTTCGCGGTAGTCTTGTAATTGTTTTGTGTACTCGTCGCCTGAGTTCGCTCTATTTAAATGTATGTATGTTTCTATCGAATGCATGGTTTTCTCACTCTCTACGTATTGTCCTCTGTCGAATGAGTCTAGTTCTCACCGTGAAAATAAACGTGTCTGTTCACCTAACGCACGAGTCAAACGGTTTTTTCAAGTTCCCTTCTTTTCTATCAGGCTTGTGAGATTTATAATCCCGCGAAACGCTCTCAACATTAATGGTCCTTCGAGCCGGATCTTGCAAGCTATAACGGTAGTGAAAGGGAACAGAACATTACCGTGCTCTAAACGCAGTCGAAAATCTCGCGCCTCTCTTAGTTATCGATTCTCGGCGCGCTTGATAAGTATCGCGCGTTAGTGAACATCTCTCGTGACTTAAACGCATTCTCAAACGCGAATTTAAATCATCTCTAAAGTACCAGACTCTCTCAAACTCTTATTCGTATGTGCGTGTGTGAGTGGTAACCAGTGCCGCTGACCGTTGCAAAAATTTGAACCTCGTGATCTCAGTGACTCTTATTGTTGTGTTCCACTGTGATTTGTAGGTATCGACAATGACTGCCGCGAACTTCGAATATCTTCTCGAACAACAGCACACGCTCTTCGGACTTATTTTGCGTTCCGTTGAAAATGTACAAAAAGTCGGAGCCGAAAAAATCACTCGCCAGCGCTCTCAAGGTCGCCTGGAGGCTCTTCGCAAAAATTGGGCGAAATTCGAAGAGAATCACGACCAAATTCGTGCTACAAAGACCACATTCAACGCAGAGTCACGGGAAAAAGTCAATACGTTGCCGTACTTCTCGGAAGATCTCTACGTCACCTGCGAAGAGAACTTTCTTGATGCTCAAGAGGCCATTCAAATCCTGTTAGACGGACTCACTGACAATGAGATTAGTCAGAAATTGAAACACCAAGATAACGAAGAAACAGGACAGATGACCAAGAGCACGAAAGCACGACTTCCGAAACTCGATCTGCCTAAATTTAACGGCGATTATTCAGAATGGGCTGAATTTCACGACATGTTCAAGTCCATGGTTGTCTCCAATAATGACCTGGACCCCGTGGAGATGTGTCTATCAGGATCTCAAGATGTGTCTATCAGGGAACGCAGCTCCACGGCTGAAAGATGTCGCTCTGAGATCGAGTAATTTCAGCAAAGCTTGGAACGATGTTGTGGAATATTTCTAAAATAAACGCATGCTTGTAGGCGCCGCGTTAGAATCGCTCTTTTCCGTAATACCGCTAAATCGTGAATCGGCGTCCGATCTCGAGCGATTATATTCCGAAATTACACAAGTTCTCGGCTCTCTCAGACACTGGGACGATATCCTAGTCTTTACAATGGTTGGGAAACTCGACGCAACCTCAATTAACGAATGGGAAAGTGAACTCGGTGCCAGTACAGAACCTCCAACTTGGAAACAACTAGTCCAATTCGTGATTTCGCGAATCCGATCGCTGCAAGCGTACGAGAGAGCTAAAGGAAAGCCACGCGCAGAGCCATAAACCTCTTCAAATTCTCGTCAAATGAGTGCTAAATCGCATCATACGGTAAACTCGGCAAGTGCTACCTCGTGCTCACTCTGTGCCGCCGCTCATTACCTCTCGTCTTGTCCAAAGTACCTTGGGAAATCTACGGAACAGTGTCGCGAATTTCTTGGGCAGAAAAGACTCTGTTTTAATTGTCTGGGTCCACATCAACGCAAGATGTGCCGTACGCTAAAACGATGTCGAATTTGCGGAGCCCAACATCACACATCGATACATAGTGGAGACACTCCTCTCACAGCAGTTCCAGCACATCAGCCTCTCGAGAGGACTACTGATCCTGCAGCCTCCGCGTCATTTCTCCCGCGCCGCGATCAGACGAAGACCAAGACCGGACCGCCGGTTCTCCTAGCCACCGCCGTCGTCAAAATTCTATCGAGCTGTGGTGAACCCCTCGAAGCCCGCGCGCTTCTCGACCAGGGATCGGAGATCTCTCTCATCACGGAGTCCTTAGCTCAACGCCTCCGACTCCCGCGCTCGCGTTCATCGATTTCCATCGTCGGTATCGGAGCGGAATCGTCGCGCCCGTCGCGTGGCTCCGTCGCTCTGAATCTGCAATCTCGCGTACGACCACCGTTCACATGCAAAGTAAACGCCTCTATCTTGTCAAAACTCACAGGATACTTGCCCTCAACTAAAGTATCCGACAATAGCTGGCCGCATCTCCAAGATCTCGAATTCACTGACCCGAACTTTGCACAACCAGGACGCATCGATCTCGTTCTCGGAGCGGATGTCTACGGTTTGTTCCTCGAAGAAGGCATTCGCAAAGGACCAGTATCAGCTCCGTTGGCTCAAAAAACGACTCTCGGCTGGATTCTATCGGACGTCGTTCCCGCAGCGAACACAACAACATCTCAGTCAATAGCTCAGAGTCTTCAGTGCGCACCCAATCGCGAACTTCTCGAGCTTCTACAGAGGTTCTGGATGCAAGAAGAAGCGTTTTCAGTAGTCCCGGATCAATTGTCGCCTGATGAAATTCAGTGCGAAACTCATTTCCGCAGCTACACACGCGCGAAATTCGGAGGGAAGGTACATAGTTCGTCTACCTTTCAAAAAGATACCGGACTATCTGGGGAATTCTCGATCGCAAGCGCTCAGGATGTTAACCCGCCAGGAAAAACGCTTCTCCAAGGACTCGACTCTACGAAACGCCTACGCCTCATTCCTGGAGGAGTACGAGAACCTGGTACACATGCGTCGAGCGACAGACACAACTTCGGACCATAATCGCGTTTATTATCTACCGCATTTGTGTGTAATTCGCGATTCAAGCTCCTCTACGAAGTATCGAGTCGTGTTCAACGGATCTCAACAGACAGATCGCGGTATCTCGCTGAACGACTGTTTGCATGAAGGGCCGAAGTTGTTAACGGATCTCTCTGACGTCATCACACGCTGGCGCGCTTTCAAATTCGTGTTCTCAGCTGACGTGTCGAAAATGTTTCGTCAAATTCTTGTTCACCCAGATGATCAAGATTTTCAAAGAATTCTCTGGCGTGACTCCCGCGGTGAACTCGTAGAATTCGCCTTGTGCACCGTAACGTACGGCCCAACGTCCGCGCCCTTTTTCGCGAACCGAACTCTACGGCAACTCGATAAAGACGAAGGTCATCGCTTCCCTCTCGCCGAAGGAGTAATCAAGGAAGGAACCTACGTGGACGACGTCTTCTTCGGTGCGTACAGTCTCGACCAAGGACGTGAAAAAATTGAGCAAGTTGCCAATCTCTTCAAGGACGGCTTCCCGCTGAAGAAATGGACCGCCAACCACGACGACCTGCTTGAAAGCATTCCGACAGCGGATCGCGAAAATGTTCACTCTCTTTCTCTCTCGCCAACGGGCCTTCGTTTCGAACTCTCGGTCTAACGTGGCGACAACAAACCGACGCGTTCGTGTTTACGCTCACGCATAAAAGCGAGCCCGCTGTCACAACAAAGCGAACGGTATTGTCGCGTACTGCTCAGCTGTTCGATCCGTTAGGCTGGCTCGCTCCCGTTGTGGTACGTGCAAAAATATTCATGCAAGTACTCTGGTCTGCTCATCTCGGATGGGGCGAACCTCTACCGCAACATCTCGCCACTCGCTGGATGGACTACGCGCGGCAACTTCGGGATGTAGCGTCCATTTCAGTACCACGATGGCTCGGTCTTTCGCCGTCAGCTCTCGGTATCGAAATACACGGTTTCTCCGACGCGTCTCATGCAGCTCTCGGCGTCGTTGTTTACGTGCGCGTGCTCTTCGAAATCGATGATCCGAAAATCACGATTGTATCCGCCAAAACAAAAGTCGCGCCCATCAAAAAACTTTCGTCTAGCGACCAGCGATCACGAACGACTCGCGTAACCACTCCTCGTCTCGAACTCTCCGCGGCGGTTCTGCTCGTTCGACATTTGTTGCAGATACAACGTGCTCTCAAGCTCGATGACGCTCCAGTCCATCTCTGGACTGACTCCACGACTGCGTTACACTGGATTCAAGGTCATCCCTCACGCTGGAAAGAATTTGTTAGAAACCGAGTAGCTCAAATTCAGGAACTCATACCGAACGCTCGGTAGCACCATGTCTCTGGGGAAGAAAATCCCGCGGATCTCGCGTCGCGCGGTTTGTCTCCCAAGCAACTCGCTGAAAATCCGCTGTGGTGGCAAGGTCCTCCATGGCTCAGTCGACACTCAACGTTCTGGCCCTCTTCTGTACCGTCTCTGCCAGATGTCGACCTCGAAGAACGTCAAAAAAGGTCGCACTTGCGAAATCCGAAAATTCTCTCGAATGGAATCTCATAAGTAGATACTCGCGCTTAGTACGACTCCTTCGAATTACCGCATGGTCTTTTCGCGTCGTAGAGCGGTTTCGCCGTCGCGAACGAACCACCGCGTACTCTTTACCTCTACAGCCGGAAGATATCGAAAACGCGCGGCTTTATTGGGTAAAATCGACGCAAAAAAGTCATTTTGCCAAAGACATGCAGCAACTCTTACAGGGCGGCAAACTTTTGCGTTCGAGTCCTCTGATTCGTCTCGTACCATTCCTCGACTCTGACGGAATGCTCCGTGTCGGCGGGCGGCTCCGCAACGCGCTTTTAGATCAAGATATAAAGCACCCCATTATCTTGCCGCAAGATTCGGAATTCACGCATCTCGTGCTAGATCACGTGCATAGAATAACCCTGCTTGGAGGAGCTCAATCCATGCTCGCCACGTTGAGGCGTTCGTATTGGATCATAGGAGGACGGGCCCCCGTTCGTAGTTTCATTCTTCGGTGCGTTACTTGTACTCGACATCGAGCTGCTACCGCAAAGCAGCTAATGGGCCAATTACCCATATCTCGCACTCTACCGTCGCGTCCGTTTCTTCACTCCGGAGTGGATTACGCTGGACCGTTCACTGTCAAAACATGGCGAGGGCGGGCAGCCAAAACGTACAAAGGCTACCTCGTCGTGTTCGTATGTTTTTCGTCTTCCGCAGTCCATCTCGAACTCGCGACAGATTATTCTACCGCAGGTTTTTTAGCCGCCTACAAAAGGTTTGCAGGCCGTCGCGGAATTTGTGCTACGTTGACAAGCGATTGCGGCACCAACCTCGTAGGCGCAGACAGCGAACTCCGCCGTCTCTTCAATTCGTCTTCACGCGAACTCGCCGATCTTGCGAACCTCCTCGTGAACGACGGTACGCAATGGTCGTTCAACCCTCCAGCAGCGCCACATTTCGGTGGTAAATGGGAAGCGGCCGTCAAGTCCGTGAAGTTCATCTCAGACGCATCATCGGTGAAACTCTTCTCACGTATGAAGAATTCTCGACACTCCTGGTGCAGATTGAAGCTGTTTTAAATTCTCGACCGATCTGTCCACTATCCGACGATCCCGCCGACCTCGAAGCTCTGACACCGGGTCATTTCATCATTGGAGACGCCATCAACACGGTTCCCGAACCGTCACTCGAACATCTGCCTGAATCTCGTCTTTCTCGATGGCAACTCCTCCGTCAATTCATACAAAGGTTTTGGCAAAGGTGGACCACGGAATATCTCCAGCGGTTCCAAATTTCAACTAAATGGCGCCACCTCGAGGACTCCATCAAGGTCAACCAACTGGTACTGGTTGTAGACGAACGATACCCACCGTCGAAGTGGCCGCTCGCACGGGTGACGGCAGTTCATCCGGGCAAGGATGGTCTTGTACGCGTTGTTACCGTTCGGACGCAATTCGCTAGACTAAAGAGACCTATCGCTAAACTCTGTCGATTGCCCGTACCTAATTCAGTTGCGAATGATTGAACCTGAGTCTAAAACCGAAATGTTATTTCGACGTCGTTGAACGTCGTCGAGGCGGGCGGAAATGTTAGCGCGAAGCGTTATCGGTCGCAAATTGTATTTCGCGCTAATCTTGTAATTGTTTTGTGTACTCGTCGCCTGAGTTCGCTCTATTTAAATGTATGTATGTTTCTATCGAATGTATGGTTTTCTCACTCTCTACGTATTGTCCTCTGTCGAATGAGTCGAGTTCTCACCGTCAAAATAAACGTGTCTGTTCACCTAACGCACGAGTCAAACGGTTTTTTCAAGTTCCCTTCTTTTCCATCAGGCTTGTGAGATTTATAATCCCGCGAAACGCCCTCAACAGTCGTAATAGCTATTTCGGAATTCAAATCTAGATTGGTGTGTAATCGAGATATCTCAGTTTTTTCACTGATTTTTTCAGTCATACTGGATTAATCCGCTCATTGTGGAGCATTGTTACTGTTATTTTTTTTAGTTTAGCTGTTTTTTGGGTGTTTAAAGGTATATTTTGTTTTTATGAACGGTTATGCACCCCGTTGGTATTTCCGTTGCATAACTTACGTGTAGATCAAGTATTAGTTGGTTTAGTTCGCAAAATAAAGAACAAGAAATTATCTTAAGGAAGCGTTGCAGTAGAAGGGTCGGTGAGTCAGCGGGTCCCCAGTGGGGGCGCATAAAAGTTGAGGATGAGTGTTTCATCACCCTCTTCGACGTTCGGTACTCCCAGTCAGGGTGCGGCAGAAGTAACCATGGGGCCCCCGGCATATGAAAACGTGCTTAGGTCAAGGAAGATTCCGGCGGTAACGCTCGAGAGGATTAAGATTAGGAAAAGGAATGGGGAAACAAAAAAGAGGGAGGATGATAGCGAGGAAGGCGATCTGGATTCCGACGGCTCGGTTATTAAAAAATGTAGGGACGAAAGTAGCGTGGTTGAAAAAACGATCATACATGTTGATTTGGAGGAGGAGAATAGCGGGTTGTACAGAGGGATAGGTACGGGAAATGAAATCGAGATTAGGAGAAGATTTCCGTATCGGGACACGTCGGAAAAAGAGACTTGCGACGATAATGAAGTTGAATTAGATTTTCAAACAACGATTAGGGAAGTGGAAATCGGTTTCAAGAAAGCAAGGAACGCCATGCTGTACATAAAAACTTTTTGTATTGATAAAAATAGGCAGATGGACTTGGTTCTGTCCAAGCTCAAAAACATTGAGCTT
>JAQQRS010000020.1:132450-149610 GCA_028455805.1 Lasioglossum figueresi
GTTTGAAAATGTACTTTCAGAAACAGTTTACACCCTTGCAAAATGTATGCAAGAAATAAAAAAAAATATAATGTTTGAAAATGGACTAACTGATACTGAAGAAAACGAAAATATTTTTAACTTGCCTACATGACGGCGAAGGAACATATGCAGCACGTCAGATTCGGCATCCGAGTCAATCGAAAATAATGCCGAGAACACCAAGTGCAATATAACATGGACCTCTAAAAATTTCATGCCACTGTCACCGTCCGGTGGTTCAGCCGTTATTAATAATTGATAAAATCAATCATGCATATTATATTTCTTTCCTAATTTCTTATGATCAAATATCATAATTATTATTTAATTATCGTATATTATACCACATTGCGAGCGATAGAATTAAGGAAAATCTATAAGATATATTTCGCAGTGGACTATATGGGATTGCTAACTCGTGTGATTTATTTCAAAACTTAAACTTATCTTTAAACAAGAGCTTCATCGAACAAATTCACAGCGAAATCAATTTTTATCAAATAGATTGAAATCATTCAAAATTTAATATGCGAGCGAATAATTAAATGAAACACCTGTTGAAATTTATTCATCGACGAAGAATGTAAAAGATATACCACAGGAAATGAAAAATAAACAATACGTAGAAGAAAAGGGCAAAGATCAATGAACAAAAGACTAATGATTAACTCCTAGGAGGATGCATAGAGCAATTCGATCTAACCATAGGACGATAAGTATTGGAAGGAATACTGTACATCCTGTTTAATCAGAAATGATAACCAATACGAACAAATCAATGAAGAGGTGTACACCTCGTGAAGATTAAGCTAAGAACAATGGATTGATTTTTCTATAAAAGGATGGCTCATCATCAGGACAGCTAGTCATCAATGAACTTTCCCGAAAAAAATATCGCGACCTCAGTGACCCCGAAATTTCTTGCTCTCATGCAAGACATCGGTAAAAACCCTGCTGTCTTGCAGGGTATGATAGTAGGCTGCACGAAGTGCGGAAAAATCATTTCCAATGTGCTTTGCGTTCGGGATACCGAACGTATCGCAGATAATGTACAGCATAGTAAATTTTCTGTTTACGAAGATGAAACATCTGACTCCACAAACGATAAATGGCTCACATTAGTGAGGTCAGGTACGTTGAGCCATGTCGTTTGTCTGTAACGACAGAGCTGTTGCAGCTAATTCATCTTGATGCTAGCGACTGTTCAGCGGAAAAGATTTTCAAATCTTTTCAAAATTATTTCCTGAAAATGCAAATTCCGCTAAGGAACGTTGCTGCTCTTAGCTGCGACAACGGTTCTGTTATGATGGGGCGACATATTCGTCACTTAAGAGCAAATTGCTCGAGAAGAATCCCGATTTGATAACTATGCCGTGCGTTTGCCATTCCGCAGCGTCGGCGGCAAGTGCTGCTTGTGCAAGTTTCCCTAAGGAATGCGACGATTTACTTCGCGGAGTCGCACCCTTTATTGATAGCAGCCCCAAACGGGCAGCTATTTTTCGTCAATTTTGGGAGAGTTACGAAAACTCTCCTGTAAAAATTCTGAGATTATCCGAGACACGTTGGCTGGCAAGGTACCAGAGTGTCAAAAGATTTCTGGATCCTGGGAGGATTTTAGTCGTTTTTTTCGGAACATTCGTTGTCAGAAAGGTCGGTAACTGCTGAGAAGTTTTCTTCTCTGCTCAGCAGATCCGACATTAAAGGATATTTCCATTTCATGGAATATGTCCTGAATGTTCTGAACGTCTTTAATGCCTCGTTCCAAAGTAGAGATACCCTGGTGCAAGAGTTGCAGCCCTCTTCTGCAAGACTGCTTCGTTTTTTCCTTCAGAATTCTCTGAAAAGATCCCTTTTAGAACACCTGGAATGTGTTCGGGCAATTGATTATTCTTTAAAATCAAACCAAGTTCCACTCAATGAAGTGCGTCTTGCACCCGACACCCAAGAATAATTGGACGAAGCATTACGTCATGGGATGTCCGAAGTTGAGTTACACTTCTTCCGGACAAATTGCTTACAGTTTTATATCACTATAAGCAAAGAAGTAACAAATCGTTTTCCCCATGACGACTGTTCAGAATTGAACGTCGCGCCTAAATGCGTAAATCAGCAGCGCGTGTGACCAGCGGGCCGCGAACCTAATATGTAACCTGATCCGTAATTCGCGGATTACCGTGCGACAACCAGACGCGCACCAATAATTTCTCAAGTTTTACCCCCTCCTTTTCCTAAGCGATTCGGAAGTCCGTTCGTTGCGAGCTCGTCTCGCTACTTTTTCGATCTTGCTCTAATAGCAAAGAAGTTGTTCAAGTATTGTGATTTCTTCATTGAGCTCCCAATTCTACGAAATTGATACTCCTAATTGTAACCGGGTTAATTCACCCACAGTTTGTTAGTGGTTGCACCATTCAAGTGCGCATCAACCAAGTGATTGATTGGAATCGCGATAGTCGAAAGTGCGCGACTTGCGATACCAATAAAATTATCACGTGTTCACTAGTACGCAGATTGCAATTATTTCGGTTCAACCACCTCGAAAAGCAATCCCCCAGTTTGGGATACGATCCTGCCTAACTATAACCAAACAAAGTCCTTCGAGCCGGATACAGCGGATATTGGTTGTGAATTAAGACATGCTTCGATCCGACATAGTAACGTCGTCATTTCCTCCGACGTGATGGTGTGGGAACCAATACAGCGTTTGACGTGATGTTTCACGTTTTTTACTGCAGCTTCCCATAACCCTCCAAAATGAGGTGCTGAGGGGGGGTAGGAAGTGCCACTGGATTCCACTCACGGTAGTGGAGTTAATAAAATCTACGCTTTGGGCGGCTTGTTTAATCGCAGTGGAGAGTTCGCGGTCTGCCCCATGAAACGTGGTAGGCTTCTGCGCTCTAGTAGCTGTAGGCTTTGGTTGGTTGGAATGCGCAATTGATCTTCATATTAACATGGAAGGGACTAGTGTTGATTTGAACGAAGAATGATCTCTCTATGAAGCAACGTCGATCATATACTTCGCGGGCTACATCGTGCATCGTGTAACCAAGAAATTGAACTGCACTGAATGTCGCGATACAATTATGAAGACTCCGTTGGACTGTAAGAAGATTATATTGCAAACGAAATAATGTTTTAAGAATATAATGTTTTCTTTTGTTTGCAATTTTCGTTTAGTTTTTTCTTTTTTCTTCTTCTGTATATAAATATTTACATTAGTTATATGTAAGACATCATTATCAATATTTAGAATAATTCTCTCGGCGCTACAGTTTCGATCAAATTTTACAGTATATAGCTAATTTGTAACACTCCAAACGTATCTCGATTCGGATTGGAATCTTGCTACGTCATATGAGACCACGTTGCTACAGAATTGTGTTTTTTCTATGGGAGGAAATAAAGGTGGTGTTTCGTCCTAGACCCGCTAGAGGACTCATCAGTAAGACTATCTAGCGGGCCCTGCCTTATACACGGGATGTTTAAAGGCGCTTTGAGAATTGTATATATACTGAAAGGTAACATATCAGTAACTAGCGAGAAAGTCTTTCCGACGTTTTGTCCAATCTTGTCAACGGTATCAGAACAAATGTCCGTCTCGACCTGTAAATATTTTTTTTCGCCATCCATTATAAAATAAACTCTATAGCTCGATCGTCTGTAGCACCGTGGTCTCATATGACGTAGCAAGATTCCAATCCGAATCGAGATACGTTTGGAGTGTTACAAATTAGCTATATAGTGTAGAATTTGATCGAAACCGTAGCGCCGAGAAAATTATTCTAAATATTTAAACATTTGGACGATCGTGATATAGAGTTTATATTATTATCAATAGTTGTTCAGTTACGCCGTTCAAATTTGCCGCCAATATGGTTTCGAACTTCCATCGGTCGATATCGATATACCAATCATAGAACGAAGTCGTCCTGTAGGACATACTACTTCTCTAGTTTGCACAGCACATGCTCCAGTTACATATCTGCCACCATGGAGGAAAACTTAATTTTCTGTAACTCCGCGTTATTCAGTTAAAGAAATTGATTTTGTTGCTACAGCAAGTACATGTGTTATAATTTTTCTCCTTTATGGTATTTTTTACACAGCTGTGTCGCAATAGTTTTTCAGTTTTTGCTATAAGTTCTGACGTGGCAATTTTGCGACGTCACTTTTCCGTCAATTCTCGCGCGGGGCTTGAAACAATTAAAGGACCGGACCGCCCTCTAACGGGACACGGAACGACACACACAGGATCCGAGAACGTTCCACGAGGAGATTCCGCCAGTGTCGAGATCTCCTTAATGACATCTATCGCGCGTGCCGAGAACGGCAAGTTTCAGGGCCGTATAAGGAACGTGCAGAGAGAACCACCGACCCGCCGAATTTCAGCGAGGAATCAAACAGCCTCCCGCAGCACAGGATGAGCCCGCCAGAAAGCAATGGCCAATGTAGAAGCCCTGTGCACAGGCGACAATTTTTCATTCGAAAAACCGGAGGCGTCGCAAGGACGAGAGCTCTTCAGAACACCACGTCGACTACGACAAATTCGAGATCCTGACGCCGCCTCACCCTGCAAGAAGAGAGCTCTCGCGGGGACGGTGCCATCGTTACCAAGGCCGTGCCTCCACCATAGGAGCGCGCGGCTTAGGAAAATTACGTGTTTCGGTCCGGAACCCTAGGACGCTAAAGGGAACGCTCCTGTTGTTTAAGTCTCGCGCGAGAGAAGCGCGCCCATGGAAATTCGGTTTGACGGTCGAGTGGAAGGGGAACCGGGCTCGATCCACCGCCTACCGAAAGACCGATAGATCGATCACTGTCGCGCTGGATCTCGTTGACGTACGCCACGCACAAATTCCACCGCATAGCTGGCCGACTAGCTGGCCATCCGCGGTCCAATCGAATACCGACGTGCGAGCGACGTCCTTTGCGTTTCGCTTTTGGTGGGCCAAAGCAACGGTACGAGAAGCGGTAAGTCGTCACAGTGATCCTTTCGGGTATTTCGTAGCAAGGCGGCTCGACCTTCGTCGCGCGGGGACGAACGCTTCCCGTCTCGTCCTCGGGAATTCGCTTGGGAGTCATACTCGTACCGCGAGTATTTTGAGTTTCGAGAATTGCGAGAGGGTTTTCCTGAAATTGCGAGCGCGGAAGTGTTTCCTCGAAGGGGTCTCGTTTGGCAAGGACAATCTCGGCGGTAATTGCGGTTATCTCGGATCCTGGGTTTCGTCATTATCGTAACGCGCAAATATAGTACACGTCATCGCGAATCTCGAGCGAAGGCCATCGCGGCAGGCTCGTATTTCGCCGAACACCTGCGCCTCGCGTTTTCTGTAGTTCGTAGCCGATCAACTGCGGTCCGTATCTTCGATATCGTCGCGAGCGAATACGACACGACAACCGCGCGGCAAGCGACCATCATCTCGTCAGCTTGTATGAAGAGCGCGGGCTCTCGGGTTGCGACCACGTGGCCGCGGAGTTTGTAATTTTCGACCGCTGCAATAAACAGCTCGAGGCTGGAAAGTTGTCTACAATTCTTCTCGTCCTGTGAGATCCGTCCTGCCTAGGGGACTGTGTGGCATCCCCGAGGTGCCTGGCGCCCGAACGTTTAGGGTTTCGTGGGAAAATCGTCGAATCTTTGAGTCCCGTTCTGTCCCGGGCGGACCGCGCGTACTCAGCCTGCACGCGGCCCGGTCTCAGCGCCTGCAAGGCCCGGAGTTGACCGTTTTCTCGAGTCAACCCGCTCGCGAAAAACGCATCAATGTGACAAAGTGTATTATTTTTCAGACGCAAAAATGTCTTTCTTGAAGATGATCCATACAGGGATCGAAACGTTGAGTTAAATTAATTTGCAAACTTGCCGGTTGTCTATTAATGATCGAACCGTGCGCCGAAAACACAAAATTCAATATACAGGGTGCGGCACCTAAAACAGGTCACCTGAATAAATCGCTTGCTTTTGAAGATAGAAAAAAAAAGGATCAGACCAAACTTAATTGATATCGAGGGGCTCGTAATCTGATGTCATTAATTTTTTTATAGGTGGAGGCGTCAAGGATATACGAAGGTCAACTCTGTTTTTTTAAATGGAACGGTATGGTTTTTTATTTACATTTTGATAGTGTATATCACGACGAAAACAATGACCTATTATGAAGGTCATTCAAGGTCACGCAAGGTCAACTGCAATAGAAAATAAAATGTCTCAAAGCACTCTTCAAATACTTTTGTGTCTTCTCTGGTTGTTGGCATACTGCTCTTCTAAGTATTGGTAAGGGTCGCAGAACATAAATAAACATACCATCGCATTGTATGCTTACCTGTATCCAGAAATGTTATTAGTAGTTTGACTACCGACTAGAGTACGGCTTCGAAATATTCAATCCGAGTGTTCAATTTTTAAGAATGCGTTACACAATAACAGAGAAAGTGGAAATGGTTATCATTTATGGTGAATGTCATAGAATTATGAGGAAAGCGGTACGCGTGTATGGTGAAAGATTTACTGATCGTAATAGTCCTTCACTTTCTGTCTTTGCAAACATTATAAAAATGTTTCGAGAAACTGGAAATGTGAATAAGAAAAAATACACTCGAGCCAAAAAAGCAACTGATGATGGAAACACGATAAACATTGTAGCAAGTGTAATACAAAATCCACATGTTGGTACGAGGCAACTTGAACGCGAGAGTGGCATCGGTCAACGAAGTATTTTGCGAATACTTAAAGTTAACAAATGTTGCAGAATTACTGAACAGGACATTTGAAGGTCGTTGGATTGATCGATCAGGAAGTAATAAATGGCCAGCATGTTCCCCAGACCTGACACCGCTAGATTTTTATTTGTGGAGAAAATTGAAGGAACAAGTGTACCGCGAAAAACCAACAACCACAGTTGATATGCAAGAACGTATAAAAAGAGCTTGCACTGTAATAGATACAACTGAAATTTGTCAGGCAGTATCATCAGTATTGCAACGTTTTAGATTATATCTCAGTGTTCAAGGTCGACATTTTGAACACTTGAAGTGGCAGTGAATACGTACATAACATGTTACATGTAAATTGTCGTAGCGTTCGAAGTGTCGTAGCGTTCGTCTTGAAATACACTATCAGAATGTAAATAAAAAACTATACGGTTCCATTTAAAAAAACAGAGTTGACCTTCGTATCTCCTTGACGTCTCCACCTATAAAAAAATTATTGATATCAAATTACGAGCCCCTCGATATCAAGTAAGTTTGGTCTGATCCTTTTTTTTCTATCGTCAAAAGCAAGCGATTTATTCAGGTGACCTGTTTTAGGTGCCGCACCCTCTATATAACATTTTCGATCGAGAAGAATTTCAAGTTACATATAATATTGATTGTTATTTTGTATGTTACAGCAACCAGAACAATAGCTAGGACAAAAACCGTCAAGGAGTATGGAGATGTCCGAACAACAAATCGTAAGTTATCAAATTGAATCTCTTTTTACAACGTGTACGTTACTTTTAGCCTTCGTTGTACTAAATGGTATATTGTTATGTTTCAGAAAAGAATAATGCACGAACTGCGGAAGCAGTTTTATAAGCGACGGGGCCGCGGAGATGGAAGTGGCCGCGGGGTGGTGTTCCACTACCACCAGCACCACTGTTATTAAAAAAAAATTATTAAAATAAAAATAAAAATAATTAATACAAATGAAAAATAATTGATTTCCTTTATTAATTTATTTTTACCTTATAGCCCTTATGTCGCAGCTCTAGGTGTTGACGCTGAGCGTAGTGTAGTTTTGAGCTCAAGGAACGCATCCATGTGTTCAATTGGGAGTACCATGCAAGTAGAAAAGCTGTTTATAATTTATTTTTACCTAAGGAAAACGCGTTTCCCGCATCCTTCCATGGTCAATTCGTAGCTTGATCGGAGGAATTCTATAAGGCATGTTATAAGAAGCGAACCAATGAGTAATTTGAAGTTGATAGAAAGGTCTTCAAAATGCTTAAAAGATCCTAACTCATTATCAACTACAATGTCACTTATGTCAATAAAATATCCGTCAAGTGTAGACAAAGACAAGGTCATTCAATCCGGGATGCCCAAACAGTAAACAGTCAAAGCCAGTTCAGTTGAGTTCAGTAAAAAGTCATCAGTGATGTTCAGTCATTTATTTTCTTATATATATATATATATTTTTGACAACTTCGAAGTGAAGTTAAGGTGGATTAAAGGCGTGTGTACCCGCTGGATCAAAACCATCAACATCATCTTCAATATCATTATCTGTTGGTTTATTTGAAATAGTATAATTGATAAAACAAAAATGAATTTGTTTAATACATTTGAATACTACTTCACAAGTTACTTTTGTTTCATGTTCACTTTATCTCTTGCTTTTATCGTGTCACGACGTCATTCCTTGAGTCTGAAAATAAATAATAGTTCATTCGTTTAAAACCAGATTCAATTTATTTATCCCATATTTCCAATATTATCAAAAGTATCATCAGCATCATCAAAAGCACCATCAACGTCATCTTTAATAATAATAATAATCATCATCATCTAAGCGGCTACCGAAATCTACACAAAAAGCGAATTTGCGAAGCGACCGAGTTATAAAAAAGAGAACCAACACATCAATAAATAATAACAATTTTCAATAAGATTCTTACCACATAATGTATCTGAAATTTGATGCTTAAAATATACATATATTGTTCAATTTTTTGTCTAAAATCATACTCTCGAATCATTTTGAATACCTGACTTCGAACTCTACGTTCCAAAATTCCACCAACGAGGCCAATTAGTTCTAAGAAATCCTCAATTGCCCGAACCGAAGCCGGTGACTGCAGGTAAGTTCAAAACTGCGTTATATCTTTTATTAAAATGTTTAAATTCATTATCTTATCTCTAAACGTCCACCTTAGGACGTAACATAAATTTGGTGACAGCGTGGTGGGATAGAACGCAGAATTGATTATTTTTCTTTATCATAAACACTTGTTTGTTTATATTTTAACAATGGCAAGAGGTGGTAATGTTGGAAATGAAGCCAGTGACATTCGAATGCAAGTAATAAAACAAGCTATTGATGAAATAAAAAGGGCTCAAGAAAATAAATTCGTAGCGAAACTTAGTCCTAAATGGTAAACACTTGTTTTTTTAAATTTTAACAATGGCAAGTGGTGGTAATGATGGAAGTGAAGCCAGTGACATTCAAATGCAAGTAATTATCCGGATGTCCTGTTTAGAGAGGCATCAGCATTAAAGGTGATGAACGAGGTTATGCGCTATGAGGGATTTGACCCTAAAGTGATAATTCGTCAGATGCTAGCAGCGCACACTGCCCATCGAGCAGAGGTGGCTGGGGACAGGGATAACCGCTGGGAAGAAGTTGTAGAAGTTCAGATTGGAGGCATTATCAACAAACTAAAGGTTTCCAATGACATGGATTTTGATGTCGATGTCAGATACTTGTGCCTGATGTTTGTGACAAGAGGAGCTGCCTTTGAGAAAATTCAAAGAAAGTCTGGGGAAACAATGAGACACCTGATGAATCAGATGAAGGAAAAATATGGGATCTCCACAGGAAAGAGGGCTCCTGGATCACAGTTGGATGCCAAGACGATAACTCTGCCTAGAATTGCAGCGTCTTTTCCAACTGTCACAGTGGAACTATTTCACTTAGGTCATGGGAGACAGCTTGTCCAGACTGTCGATGTGGTAGAAAGGAAGTGCATGTGGCCAAAGGCTTTTCTATCGCCTATGGTTGCTTCGGTGATCCCAAACTCTGATGGGACCCCCAAGACACAGCTGCTAGCAATTGCAGTGGCAGTTGATGACATATTGCATCAAGGTAACACGAAAACTAAGCTAAGTGCACTGTTATAGTACATGTTGACTTCACACAACTCCACAGCACTAACGGCTAACATTAAGAAGGCAAGAACCGACGAACATCAACGTTGGAAATTTGAAACGATAGTTTCTCAAGATGAAAGTCTGCTCTATCGCGTGGTATAGTTCGATTTTCCGCTGGACCCTTATTTTTTTATATAAATTGAAAAATATCTTCAAAAATGGGTGAAAAAGTGGCGTCTCTCCGTCTTTAATCATTGTTTATACATGTTTAAACAATCATAATGTATTAATATTGGATATCACTGTATTCGGAAAAGTCTACAGAATCTTTTGCCGTAAAGAACAATTCAATATCTTATATAATAACATCACAATATTTGTTTAAAGTTGAAAAATAGGTTTTTTTTCAAAGTCATGTTTCTCAAAAACTATACGTGTAGAAAAAAAATTAAGGGCAGATTCGGAATCAGCGCTAGAAACTCTATAAGGGGTACCCATCAGTTATAGCGAAACAAAAAAAAAAGTTGAAATTTGTTGGACAGTGTTATTGGTTATTGACTATATTGTTATTCAAGTTCCTGACGTAGCACAGTCATTAGTAGGCAAAGCTCAAATTCTAAGAATAGTTTCCTTAGAATTATGGACCAATAAGTTTTCCTTCGTTTTAAGTCGAGGGATGTTGGGTGGCGCGATGTTTTACTACTTAACCTCGTCCACCAATGGAAGCAAGAACAGTCAAACAGAACGACTCTCCAGGAATGAGTCACCCCAAAGATGTAAAAAAGATCAAAGAGTCGAAGATGGATGAAGAAGAAATCAACCTAGGAGGGTTATCAATATTCAACTAGATGCAACTAAAACCACTCCTACCATAGTGATCACTTCACCTGATCTTCCAGGAATAACTACGCTTTTAGTGGACTCAGGTTCGGAAGTCAACCTCATCAAAGAATTCAATGTCCCCAAAACTGCGGACATCAATACAAATAATGCTATTCATATTCGAGGAATCTCGACCAAGGTCCTGGACACCCTAGGGACGGCATCAATCAGGATAGCAGGTCATTCAGTATTAGTCCATGTTGTTAGCAACCGAATATCGATAGATCAAAACGGAATCATAGGATCCGAATTCTTATTAAATCATCAAGCAAATGTTGATTATTCAGCGAAACACGTAAAATGGGGAAAAATCACAGATTTCTTTGCTTTGCACTAAATTAAGATTTTTTATTGTTTTAAACAATGGCGACATTCTTCCCTTCAGAAGAGATAAATTTAATTCCATTAACATCGCTACACCAACCCACAATTGATGAGTATGAGGGTAGTATTGAATTTGAAAAAAAGGTTCTACCACAACAATTTGGAAATTGCAGTAAAAGCAGAGAAACTAGCTCCTGAGTCAGTGATAAAGCTTCACTCATCCTATCCCGATGCCTTCCCCTTTCCTGCAGATATATCCCAGCTATATATTGTACCATCTCATGCAGCAAAGGGTGGTCTCAAGTTCTCACCAACCACTATGAAAGGCCTTTTCACTATCTACTTGGCAGGTAAATTAAAATATTCTGGAAATGTCGAGAATTTACACTGTCGGTTATGTTTTTTCTTGGTATACAAGAGTGACTTCACATCTTTTTTAATAGAATATTTAAACAACAAAGATAGTTCTGTGGAGGAAGTTGATGATGTCACGGAACCGGTGACCACAGCGTTTCCTGATGGGTCAGATTTGAGCGACTTTGATGTCAGGGCAACCTGTCATATCACACTAATCTCCATGATGAAGTCGTTCAACAGTGACGATGCTGTCGGAATAAACCAGAGGAACGTTTACATGGATAGCCGTAAACGAGCCGTGTTTGCTGCACTCGGAAAACCAGAAGGAAAGTTCCTAGTGGATGGAGAGTTCTTGTCAAAGCTGGTCCAAACCCTAAACCTGACACCCAAACTCAAGATATGTTAGTTTAAATTCTGTTACCAATTTCTAAATCGTTATCCTGAATTGTCAGCCGCATTAGAACTTCTAGGTGAGTCAGCAATGACCGGGATAAACGCGATGATACAGTTCGTCACAGAGGAGCCTCTTACAAGAGCCCACAGATCAAAGATCATCTGGGAGGAAGCCGGGCATTTTATGGATGTGGTAGAAGATCTAAGGCTCAAAATTGGGGACAGCATGTGGCCTTTTTATAAGATATTAAACCCGAATGATAGCTCTCTTAACGCGAGAAATTTCCCCCCATCTGGTTTCCTGTGCTATCGCATGGAAAAAGAAGTTTGGGGATGTGACTTTTAAGAACGTGCAATCTGCACAATTTTCAGGAGTACCTAAAAAATTAATCGAGGACCCACAGATAGAGGATAAGAGATTAGCACGTAGTGACAGAGAGTCAGGAGAATTGACCTCCAGGCAGAAAAAGGGACTCTTGAAAATAAGACTCGATCTAGACTCTTTAAAATCATCTAATTCTTCCAATCTAGAAGACTCATCCGGCTTCCAATCAAGAATTATGGAAGAACTTGCAACATATTTTGGTAGAGAAAAATAATTAGATATTATTAATATCCCAAGTTCATAATAAACTTAATTTTATACGTTGAAATAATTAATCAGTTAGATATATAAAAGAAATTGGGAAAAAACCATGTTGACAATTGATATTCTTTGCATTCTTAGTTTGTTTAAATTTGCAAGTGATGATGATCCTTCTGATTATCACTCTGCTTCTCGCTCTAGCAGTGAAAGCAGCAACGGTAATCTATGAAAGGCAGTTTTATAGTAGAATCTACCTTTATATGTATCCTAAATTTTTTGTGTCCCAAATTCGAACATTCTGACATATCTGGTTACATTATAATAATTTCAATCTTAATTATTCTTATAATAATCTTATTATACTCAATTTACAAGGCGTTTCCATAGAGTCAGGATGAACTTGAGAAGAGGATTTGAGTTTTGGTGATTTATAAACAACCGGGAACAATCACAATGAGTTACCACGATTAAATTACAAAAATTCTCAGCCTAATTGGTAAGGAAGATGATAAAAAGATAAATCCAGAAACTATTAAGCTTATGTGTTCACTTTATGATTTAGACCCTAAAGATAAGATTGCCTTACGTGATTGTCTCTTTGAGTTGCATAAGAGAGCTGAGATTTGTGAGGACGAAAGCGACATTTCGAAGACTGTAAGAACAAGAGACATAGGATTTTCAAAATTGTGTTTTATTACTACTAACAATCCACAATACTTAACTTCAGATATTTCACTGTGGAAACGGGATCAAATGACAGGGAGTTATTTACTTGAAGACGCTATCATGTTAGCTATAGAGGATCCCAACGTTAATGTATTAGACGCACTGGACGAGGCCTTAAAGAAACCACCATGGAATAACAACAATAGTGCAAAAGTAGAAGATGAACAACAAGAATCTATTCAAAGCTCACAACCTGAGAGTGATATATGTGTTTATTCAGAAGAAATAAGAAAATTATTTGGTTCATTAATATACGTTCTATTAGGTATATTAGCAGAGCTAAAGAGACCAGAAGTTGATACCTTGAAAACCAAGGAATATCTCTGGGAAGAAATTGACATGGAGGTGATTCATCCTTGGTTGATCGCACAGATAAATAAGACAGCAGACGGTCCAATCTTGACAAACAATCCAGACTATTTCTTATCACAAATGAGATCTCAACTTGAACAACTGCAACCCAGAATACCAGAGAAATCAAGTTCCGAGGATGCACTATTGAGATCAATCACTACACTCATGGGACAAGTAGAGCAATTGACTGTGAGACTTACTTCGATGGGACATGTCCAAGATCCTGTAACACGTACCCCAGGAACTGAGATATATACTCCATAGCATCTTTACTAGATGTAGTTGAAGAATTTGATTTGGACTCATTCAGCATTAGAAGATCGAACAACATTGAAGACATACCATGGAAATATATTATAAATCAAATAAAGAGGGTATTTCAGGATCGACCAATAAAAATAACGATATGCACTGGTCAAGTAACAGTACCCCCAGAGGAAGGTAGATTAAACATAATCGAGGAAAAAATCATAAATCTTCTTGCTTATCATCAAAACAAGATTTAATTTTGATTGTTACGATGGCTCCTTCTTCCCTAACGAAGAAATTAATTTTTTCACAGTTAACATCACTTCACCAACCGACATTACGTGAGTACCAGCAAAATTTTGAATTAGATTAGAGATATTACCATAACAATCTTGAAATAGCAGTTAAAGGGGAAAGTTTATCTCCTGAATCAGTAGTAAAACTACATTCATCTTATCCAGAAGTTTTCCCCTTACCTTTGAATATAACAAATTTATATATAGTGAAATCCTATGCGGCAAAAGGAGGTCTGAAATTTTCACCTACTACAATGAAAGGTCTTTATACCATTTATATAAGTAACAAATTAAAGTATACGGGTAGTGTAGAGAATATACATTGCTGGCTCAGCTTCTTCCTAGTTTATAAAAGCGATTTCACGTTTTTCATAATAGACTACCTTAATAATAAGGATGGATCTGTAGAAGAGGTTGATGATGATAGTGACCCTATCTCTACAGCCTTTTCTGATAATTTGGACATCAGTGATTTTGATGTCAGGGCAACATGTCATTTAATTCTGAAAACCATGATGAAATCTTTCATTAATGACGATGCCGTAGGGATCAATCAAAGAAATGTTTATATGGCAAGTAGAAAACGAGCTATCTTCACAACATTCGGTAGACCGGAAGGGGAATTCTTGGTTGATGGTGAATTCTTATCTAAATTAGCACAGACTTTAAATCTGACACCTACATTAAAAAATCTGCCTATTCAAATTCTGCCATCCGTTCCAGAATAGGTACCCAGAACTATCGGCAGCTTTAGTATTATTAGGTGAATCAGCAATGACAGGAATCAATGCCATGATTCAATTTATAACTGAAGAACCCTTAACAAGAGCGCATAGGTCTAAAACCATATGGGAAGAGGCAGGCCAATTTATGGACGTTGTAGAAGACCTAAGAGAGAGGATAGGAAACGATAATATGTCGCCATTCTATAAAATTCTAAATCCTAACGATAGTTCTCTCAATGCAAGGAATTTTCCACACTTGGCATCTTGTGCCATCGCTTGGAAGAAGAAGTTTGGGGATGTCACATTCAAAAATGTTCAGTCAGCTCAGTTCTATGGTGTACCTAAAAAAACTAATAGATGATGCCCAAATTGAAGATAAGAAATTGATGAGAAGTGATAGACCATCAGGGGAGTTGACTCCAAGACAAAACAAAGTTCTCCTCAAACTGAGGTTGGACTTACATTCTCTTAAAACAACATCTTCATCTAACTTAGAATTCCCGCCAGTATTTGCCTTGACTACAGGAGAGGTAACATTCGCATTAACAAAATTAGGAGAAACGCCAATATGCGGATACACCCTATTTCAAACTGAACATCCCAAATTGTTCATCCTGGAAACATCAAAAGGAAGAACGTTCATTGGAGAAACAGCAATGCGCGTAAAAAAACCTCGACATTTTTACTTATATAAACTCAAAATTTGTTTAAATAGAACGACATGTTAAAAACCAGATGAATAGTCTCTATAGAAACATAATTGCGCAAAAATGCAGTTTAGAAAAACAAGTTCTAAGCAACGCTTTAACTATAGCGACTTTAAAACCTGATGAATTTGCTCAAGTAATAACAAAACAACCAGGACATATTAGTCCAGGATCCAGCTTACACTTTTACAAGTGATTACTATGAAGCTAATTTTCCGTGAGTAGCTTCATTTTGATGAGACGCTCAACTTTTTCTCTTAAAAATTCTCGATTGTGGTAGCTAACAGGGGTAGCAGGGATAAAATATGTCGATTTGACAATTCTCAAAAATGTATTACTAACTGGGTTTTTTTTTGTTAAACCTCAAGATAATTATCTAAATTATTCGAAAAAATATTTGTCCTACAAAATTTATGGTTTGATCAAAGAGTCCCCTCGAAGATAACGACGTCATCAAAAATGATTACTAACCAGCTGATTTTGTTACTGTTGTTTAGTTAATATTTATATAATTTAACATTCACATTGTCATACAAATTGCGTTGTACGTTATTCCGGTCCGAGCATTGTTTACTGTGTATTAGGTATCCCACGTTAGTGTCGACCATAAGCGTGCAAAGTTTTCTTCAGTCGACCACGTGTTTGTCTTTCGAGAAATAATTTCAACAAATTTTTTTTGTGCTGCAAAATAATTATGGAGTGTTGTTTGTGTAATTTGCTTTGTAAAAACCCTACTTTTCGAGAGAAAAGAGGAAAAGTAAAGAAATTTAATAAAGACATTGGCTTTCTTACAAAACTTTTTTATCTGCTCGAAAGCATCATGAACACAAATATCGAGATGTTGTACTGCCTGAAAGTTGGAACGACGAAGTAATAGGTTATCATTCCTCTTGCTACAAAGAATATCGAGTGAAATCTAAATATTTGTCTTATGAAAGGTAAGTCGATCGAATGTTTTTTCACTTTAATTTTAAAATAAATGAAAAATAATTTAGTATAATTTAGTTAGTATAATTTAAAAATCGAGTGTTAGTATTATGAAATTATTGTTACATTCTTTAAGCAATCATTTTAGAAAGTACATTATATTTTATATATTTTCTTAGTCAATTTGGAGTGTAATATAAATATATTTTATAATTTACTCGATCAAAAGTCGAAGAATTCGAATATGTTCGGAAATGCTCGACTGTTCTCGGGAATACATTTTTTATCATTTAAATTTATGTTCTTATATGACTATTTTACTAAATATTAATTTAATATAGGATAATTTTTTCAATAGCGATGATGCTATGTAATATTTATGTAGACACTATTTACTTGCATGTTTCTCATATAAACAATTTTTAATTATTAATATTTTTTTTAATAATATCTCATACACAGCACTGAACCAGCTTTGACATCATCAGCATCTCAATCTACTGGAATCATCGATCCCTCGACATCCTTAACGTCTGCTCCAAATGTAGAACCGGACCCATTGCCATGCACTTCACAGTTAGTTAATTAAATAATTTTTTGTATTTTTTAGTAATTGTTTATTTTTCAGAACAAGTTCATCTGAATCCACTGTTTTTGAAATGATGCCATAAAATTTTTTTTTCAATTATTGTTTCCGTCTGTGGAGGAGGTAGTGAAAGAAAACTCACACCGTAGAGATACTCCTCAACACTCTTTATTACAAACCCGGTTTC
>JAQQRS010000020.1:150110-175058 GCA_028455805.1 Lasioglossum figueresi
CCATGGAGAACTTCGAATCACTGTAATTGTAAAACAAATCGCAAGGGGTGAATAGTTTCAGAAGAGCTGTATGCTCCCAAAATTTCATTAAGGCGGTAGACTCGTTTCCAGGATTGCGAGGGTACGGGATTCGCGTTCTCATGTCTCGATAATACAAAAATGGGGTTTTACAGTAGTCAAAACTGTTGTAATTAGTGGTCTGCTTATGGGAAACGAGCTATATTGATTGAACACTGTTTCACTCTTGATCTGATTTATTATAACATACGAAGAGTATATATATATACATATATATATACATACTCCAAGTATCTAGACGATCTGTCTGGGTCAACACATACTCCAATTACATACAAGTACACGGCAGGTGTCAGCAAAGCTAATTGTACATATGGTAATAGTTTTGTTCTTCGTTATCGACAGACTTGTCGTTATTACATTCAACACTTCCTTTTAACGACAAGTTCGTCGAAGCACCTTATTAATTTTTGTTTTTTACATTCAAGAAACATAAACCAAATATTATTCCATTTTAGAACTCAAAAAAAATATTACTGTACTGCCTTGTCTAACATTTACCGTAATTTTTGATATGACAAGCTAAACTGATTAGTATACTCATTAAGTTATGCTCGCTCTATTTTGAATATTGTAACACATTCTTAAATTCCGTAAATTTTATATTGTTTAGTGGTTTTGTTAAGAGATCAGCTATTTGTTTGTCGGATGGACAGTATTCTATGTTAATGGTCCCTTCATTATATTTTTCGCTAATTAATTGAAATCGAACATCAATGTGTTTACTTCTCTTATGAATTATTCCATTTTTTTTAAATTAAGCTTAAAGCGCTCTGATTGTCTGTGAATAATGTAGCTTTTACCATCGAATTAGTTAGAGTTTCTAACACTGTTTTTAGATATGTATGTTCTTTACAACATTCAGCAGCAGCGATGTATTCGGATTCGGTGGTTGACAATGCAACAATTGATTGCGTACGAGAACACCAGGTAATTGGTCCATTTCCATAGAATATAACAAAGCCAGTGGTGCTTTTTCTTGTGGATAAGTCACCAGCAAAGTCCGAATCGCTGTAGCCGATTAATTCATCTTCTCGTTCGGTGTATTGCTTACTGAACTGAATGCCTAAGTTTTTAGTTCCCTGTAAATATCTAAGAATAGGTTTTATATTACTTATATCTAGGTTTGTTGGTTTGTCTACGAATCTGCTTACGTAAATTATTTAAATAAAAATAAATTTTTAAAAAAATACCACGTTTTTAAAACGGTCTAAAAAGTATAAAATAATTTGAAAAAACAAAAAAATAAAATGGACTAAAAATTATAAAAATAATTTGAAAAAAATAAAAATAAAATGGACTAAAAAGTATAAAATAATTTTTAATTTAAAACGGTCTAAAAAGTATAAAATAGTTTGAAAAAAATCAAAATCAAATGGACTGAAAAGTATAAATTAATTTTTAAAAAACGGACTAAAAAGTATAAAATAATTTGAAAATAAAAATAAAAATTTGAAATTGTGAATTTTAAATATCTGTGAAAATACTTGTTTATTGCTTTGATTTAAAAATGCATCGATCTGAAGGAATAGGATCTAGCCCGTGTTGTTTTACAAACGATTTGAAACGTTGGTTCCAATTAATTGGGGCTTGTTTCAGTCCGTACAAGGCCTTTTGTAGCTTACAGATTTTATTTGATCTTCCGAATCCTTCTGGAAGCTTTATATAGACTTCCTCATCTAGGTGTCCATACAGGAACGCAGTTTTTACATCGAATTTTAAAATGTGGTAGTTTCCTAAAACAGATAAAGCCATTAACAGTCTGAAAAGATTTGCGTGCAGCACAGGACTGTAGGTTTCGTTGTAGCCAATTCCTTTTTCTTGTTCACATCCTCTGACTACTAAACGTGCCCTGTGTCTTCCATCATGCTTTATGTTAAATATCCATCTTGCACTCAAAATCCTTCTGTCGGATATGTGATTAGGATCTACCTCGATCCACGTATTATTTTTCTCCAGAGATGCCTTTTCCTCGTCAATTGCAGCTTTCTTATTATAATTTAATAAAAATAATAACTTAATTTGTAGATTTCTTTGTCTTATGCTTCTTCTTGGCATTTCTTGTATATCTTGTGGATTATTTTGTATATTTTCATCAGCATCTGCAGATATTTCAGTTTCTTCCTCGTTTTCTGGTCTGTCTGTAATTTCTGGTTGTGCATTTTCTTCTTAGATGTCTTCTGTCTCTTCTGCTCGATGTTCGTCTGATTCACTGTGTCCCATACTGATTATGGCATTTGTTGTTTTGCTTTCATTGTTTTCTTCTTCTTCCTTACTGTTATTGCTGAATATTACGTCACGTGTTAGTATTATTTTTCTTTTTTGCTCATCCCATAAGCGATATCCGCAGGTGGAATAGCCGATCATAACATATTTAGTACTTCTTTCATCTAGTCTTTTTAGTTGTCCAAGCCTTTTTGCATAGGCGCTACACCCGAAGATTTGTAAGTTAGCCAATTTAGGAATTTTACCAAGCCAGTTTTCCGCTGGCGTTTTATCGCTTGCAGTAGTAGGGCTTCTGTTCAATAAGTAGACTGCTGTTCGTACAGCTTCTCCCTACGTTTCTTTCTTTAATTTGGAGTCTAGTAAGAGAGCCCTTGCTTTGCCCATAATTGTGCGATTTAGTCTTTCGGCTTTTGCGTTTAGATGTGGAGAATAAGGTATTCTAAAATCTAATACGGTCTCATTGTTATTACACCATTGCTGTAAATCTTTGTTAGCAAATTCTCTACCGTTATCACACCTCAGTTTTGTTACTTGTTTTCCCCATCTTGTTTTACATTGATTTAAATATAGTTTAATTGTTTCTGTTACTTCGGATTTCCTTTTCATAAGAAATACTGCTGTGAAGTGCGTGAAGTCATCGAGAATTGTAATAAAATACCTCATTCCGTCCCATGTAGGTGGTTCTATCGGTCCACACACATCAGAATGTATGATTTCCAATGGCTTTGTGGCTCTTTCTCTTTCCGTATTAAACGGTTTTTGCGTTTCTTGTGCTCTCATGCAGATATCACATGTTTCTAGATTATTAGTTGGTATAGACATTGAGTTCATACCTTCACTTAATTTTTTCTAATTTCTTCATGTTTGCCAAACTCGAATGCCCAAGTTTTCGGTGCCATAGTGTGATCTCGTTGTTTATTGATAATAAGCTTGTATTTCCATTTGTTTTGTTGAAACTTATGGTATGTAATGCATTCTGTCCTCGAAATCTTTCAAGTATCGTTATATTATTTTTTGTGATCTCCACTTTGTCCTTGGTGAACACGACATTTCCGTTGTTCTGGGTTATTGCGTTTACTGCCAATAAATTTTTCGATAGTTCAGGATCAGTATTACATTGTTTAGAATGCAGTTTTCGGTTATGACTTGCCCTGTTGCTTTGGCCTTCATAGTTACCGATTTTTTAGCTGTAGACATTTCGGACTCTACAATTTTTACGTCACTTAAACGATTAATATTATTAATCATGCGATTCGATGCACCCGAGTCAACTACCCATTTGTTTTCACTATCATTTTTAATATTAACAAGAAAGCATACCTTTTCTCTTGTACGTCTATCAGCTTGTGCATTTTTATTCATTCTAAAGTAGCAGTCTCTCTCCAAGTGATTGTATTTTTTACTTATTTCCTCTTTCGTTGCAATAGCGTTCTGTTGACCTGCAATACTTAGCCAAATGGTTAAAGCCATTGCATTTGAAACACTTTCTAACGGAAGCTTTAAAGGCAACATTTTCGGACAGGTTGTCCTCTTGTTTGTTTCTGTTTTCTTCTAGCTGTAACCTTGTTATTAAATTCGTCAAGGTCCTTTCGTCCAATGGCGTCGAATAACACGCGCTGGCAAAATGTTTGTACTGGACAGTAAGAGTGGCTAATATTTTTGTTATTAACATAGTATCATCTATTTTTTTGATCCAATGAGTAAAATTGAAAGGCTAAATTTTCTAGAGTACTCACATGAGTCGATATATCGCTTCCTTTTTCGAAAGTACAATTGAAGAATTCTTGCAGTAATGTACATTTCATTTGGTCCGTATCTTTTCCATATATGGCTGATTGTTTCATGAACATTTCTCTTGAGGTTTTACAATGCAGGAGATGCATTTGCGGTTTTTTTTTCACTTGAAAGTATAATCGTTTCTGTGCTTTTGCATCCGAATGTTCCCATTCTTTCAGCTTTTTCTCGTTCCAATCGTCTGCTGGCACAGTTTTTCCGGTCACAATATCAAGTATATATTGAGATTTAAACAGGATTGTTGTTTGGAATTTCCAAAACTGAAAATTTGTTTCGTCCTTCAGTTTTTTCTATTCGATCTGCTTCATTATTACAACCGTTATTGGCGGCCATTTTCTCTTTGTTTCACGACCACGTGTATTCAATTTCGAACCGAACACTTACTTTGCGTCTTATTATTATTTTTTTACTTTGCAACAGTTTCACTTATTGCTGCTTATCTATTCTTCTTCGCTAGAATTTAATTGTATTTGTACTTATCAACAGCTCGCTGTATTAGGTTAACTTGTAATTGTTACTTTTTTTTTTACTGTTTTTGGACCTGGGCCCATAACCTGTTGTAATTAGTGGTCTGCTTATGGGAAACGAGCTATATTGATTGAACACTGTTTCACTTTTGATCTGATTTATTATAACATACGAAGAGAGTAACATACGAACATACACGCTCCAAGTATCTAGACGATCTGTCTGGGTCAACACATACTCCAATTACATACAAGTACAAGGCAGATGTCAGTATAGGCAATTGTACATATGGTAATAGTTTTGTTCATCGTTATCGACAGACTTGTCGCTAGATAAAAGATTGATCGAGGCCGCTATCGTCTTCGAAAATCATATTTTTTCGTTTCCGAGGCGTAATTTGTATTATTTGGCAGCACGTAACTATGAAAATGGCTACATGCGTAAACGAAAAACATAGGACTTTTGAAGGCGACAGCGGCTTAGATCGATCTTTCATCTAGTGCTTTTGACTACTGAAAACCCCAATCCTTGCATTATCGAGAAATGAGAACGCGAATCCTGCACCCTTGCAATCCTGGAAGACGGAGTCTACTCCATTAACATCTTAAGAAGTCTCTGATGATCTCTGTTGAGTGTTAAATATTCAAACACGAATTTATAAAAACGTCCTGCATATTATTCAAGGCTAGTTGAATTTGATTTGCATACTCGGTAAGTAAGCATGCATGCATGCATGCACACGTCCGGCGAACACCTAACCACCGATAACGTAGAATCGAATTAATCCGAAGATCCGAACGCTTTTGATGGAAATTAAATCCAGCGAACGGCTCGAAAACACACCGCAGACACACGGTGCTCCACCTACGTGATAGGGAATTGTGGCTTTGAAGGATTTCTAACAAGATCCTTGAAGCGTTTGATCCGCCGCGTTTTCTGAAGGCGACTAGGTTTCTCTAATCCGTAAATGTAACCTACTCGTAGCCTGGTACTCGATTAAAACGAGGAAGAACGAAACCATTTTCTCCCTGGCACTGGAATCTCGGAACTAACTACACGACAATTATAAGAAATTATTTTGACAATTATAATCAGTGCACGATTCGTGAATAGGTCCAATATCGACAACAATATTTCTCTAACAATTATTTCAACTAGTAATCTCAGCTTACAAATGTGTTCCTGGGATTAATACTAAACCTACCGAGACTAAAAAGTAACTGGTACATGTTCCCTTATAAAAATAACAAGATTGATTTTATTTATACTTTGTGCAGCTCCTATTGTAACATGCTCTTCACTAAAGATATCTATATAATCATTTCTTATGAAATTATTTTTCTTATACCAATAATCGCTAAATAAAAAATCTGGGACCGGTTATTTTGACCAGTGATGGTAGGTTTAGTGTTAAAGAAAAGTAAATACTATTTCCTATACTTTTTATTTGAAACGTATCCAACTCTGATAAAGAGTGATAATCTCAGTCGACTATTTATAAGTATTTAAAATATTTATGTATTTATTTTGAAATTTTTAAGAAGACTCTCAGAGGTCAACGATAAATTGAATGATTTAATGAAATTTTTTCATGAGATTTGTGCAGGATAAAGTTTGTAGAAAAATATTGAACAAGTATTTTTTTTCTTAGTTGTTGACATTCATGTTCGACCATATTTCTGCTAATATCTCTGCAACTAGAGGATCTGGACAATGTTTCTTTTTTTTAATTTGTATGTTTCAGATCAAGGAATGTAGTCATATAAAAAGATTTCAGAAAAAATTATTTATTTAATCAATATTTCAAAAATTCATATTTTGTTTACAATATTTCTTATTAATTGTTTATAGATATTTATGTAACTTTGTGTACATAATCTGTGGACCAAAATAGGGGATATATGTTTTTTGGATTTGTCTTGTTTTTATCATTTAATAATAATGGTTAAATATATAACATTTTTCGACCACATAGGGGCGAATATTTTCATCCCCTTTACCCTCTGCACTCCATTGTCGAGGACATGGGTTATTTTTTTAGTTAACAACAAATATAAGTTCCACAAATATAAATTACAACAAAGTTGGAGAGCTATATTTAATATAATTAGTAAAAAAATTGTTTAAAATATGTAGCAGTCAAGGAACTGTCATTTGAAGTAAATTTCAAATAAAACACTTAAGTAGGACGTTGTTGGCAATGAAATTGAAAAATAATTCAGAGTGCAAAGGGGTCACATAAATATCAGCAGTTCAAAGAAAATACGTGTCATATATTGGGTTATAAAGAAAGTTCGTTGCGTTTTCAAATTAAGAATCGAAGATAAAATTTAGGTATTTATTATTATTATTTATGATTGCTTTAAACCAAGTGGTTGGCATAGCGAATACAGTATTATTACATTTGGTTTACATTAAATTGGTGTTAAATTGTTTCTAAATTTTTACGGAACATTGTTTAAGAAAATTACAAATTATTTTCAGACCTTCTATATCAGGTCTTAAGGTGTTTATTCATATGCTTATTCAATAACACGGAAAGTTACCTCGAAAATGGCAAAAAGTTATAGTACAGAATGAAAAATATTTTATTGAATAAATCTATGAAGAAATATATGAATAAATATATGAATTTTAGCTTTGAATTTTAATTTTCAAACGCTACGAACTTTCGTTCCAACCCAATATTTTTCAACAAACTATATCCTGTATACATTTAATTACAATCTAGTTTAGTAAGACTTGAGATGATATTCAAAATGATCCAAAAATTCCGTTATACTTGAAACTCCCTACAAAACCTTGATATTAAAGATTCACGAAGAAACTCACTCTTCTTGGGCAGCGGACTGCCCGGTAGTTTGCTCGATTTCGTGATTCAGTTGTGCGATATTCAGCCGCATATTCTCTATCACCTCCTACGCGTTCAGTTCGCGCATGTGAGGTGCATCGGCCAGTTTTATCGCGTTCACCACTTCCAGTTTCAGCCTCTCGATCTCCTCGTTGTTGTTCGTAATAGTTTGCGTTAACTCCTCCACTACGAGCTTGAAATCCGTGAACAATTTATAAGAAACGGTGAGTTCAGCTTTTTATAAAATGCAGATTGAGAAAATGCAATCAACACGTAGATCAAATGCGAAACAATACAAATTAGAATCGCTATTGTGTTATTTTCAATTTACTACATTAAAAAAGAAAAATAAATATCTATGTACTAGCTCTTATATTTTGCAATTAATGCAAACATCTTTTATCTTGCATAAAAGTCTGCAGCAAGGAACTCTTTCCCCGTCGGAGTGTGTAATTTCTTCGCGTTCGCTATCGAGTTCGAAAAGTGTTATACACGTAGTTTTTAATAATTGTGTGAAAGTGTGGTGTTACAAGTTTCACTGATGTTACAAGCTTTACTGGTGTAGAAGACAAATGGATTTACGGCTGAATAAGTGAGTTTTTAATTCAATCAGTTACTGCTTTTTCTCTCGGTTGGATAAAGTTGCCGATGATGTGGGTCCTCACCAATTTCTATGACCATGAAATACCTTTTTTCATTAAAAATAATGCTCGTTGAAATCGGACAGTAAATAGTATAATACATGGATCGATTTTCAATTACAAGTTTTAATTAATATCTCTTAAACTAAAGCCAATAGCAAAAAATTATACGCATAGATGTTGTTCAGAATCATGGTCTTGACAACATATGCAAAGCTCGTCGAAATCGGACAGGAAATACATTTATCGATTTTGAATTACAAGTTTTGATTAATATCTCGTAAACTAAAGCCGACAGCAAAAAAATTATACACATAAATGTTGTTCAGAATCATGGTCTTGACAACATATGCAAAGTTCGTCGAAATCGGACAGGAAATAATACATTTATCGATTTTTAATTACAAGTTTTGATTAATATCTCGTAAACTAAAGCCGACAGCAAAAAATTATACGGATAAATGTTGTTCAAAATCATGGTCTTGACAACATATTCAAAGCTCATAGAAATCGGAGAGGATTAACATTATCGAGAAACTCTTGTTCGTTGCGACATCGCGACGTGCCACCAACGCTTGGCTGCTGGCTCGTCGCGCTGAACGTGCCAATACGCGTCTAGGTCGCGCTGTCATTGGTCCGTGTTTTTCATTAATAACTCCTTAACGGAGCCTCGGATGACATTTTCGTAAAGGAAAATGTCGGTTGAAATGATCTCAGGAACCTCCCATTTCCGGATGTTGAGGGAATTTTGGGACACCCTGTATACAGGGTGAGTCACCTAACGTTTGCACCTCAAATATCTTTGTTGTTTCTAAAGATACGTAAAATATGGTAACGACAAAGTTGAATGGTACAATGGGGCTGACACAATGCCACAAAAATTTGTTTTTATGTCATATTTTTAGAGATATCAAGGTCACCTTGACTTTTTTAAAATAGAACCACCCTTTTTTAAACACCTACAATGATAGTCCCTTTCATTAGGAATTCAGTGACTATAATTATTCCAATGTCATTCAAGGTCACAGACAGAGAAAACGTATAAGATTTAAAATATGAAAGTAGAATACGTTTATCACGGTTGAGACTTGTAGTAAATAGTAAACATACTATGGTCGTAGTTAAAGTAAACATACTAAGGTCCTTCAATGTTATTGTTATTCAGCATTCTTATTTACTGTCGGTATGTTTCCAAACGCGATTCCGCTATGTCTTATTCAATTTTGTAAAGTGATATCAGCGCATAGGTTCGATCACATGTTACTAACCAGCGCCTCACCAATCAGCGTCAATCGAAGAGTCGCACGCCAGCAATCGCGACAAAGCACCGCATGCATCATCGGCAAAACTTCGCCGCCTGGACGTTCAAAAATTCTCAGGCGATTATAAGGACTGCCCATCATTCAAGGCGTTGTTCGCGTCTCTGGTTTTAGATAATGCCAGCCTCACCACGACCGAGAAATTCCACTACCTTGTTCTGAGCCTTCATGGCGAAGCGCTCAACCTCGTCAAAAAATCTACCGGTCGATGGTGCGCATTTCGATCGTGCGTGGCAACTCATCGTCGGTCAGTACGAAAACACCCGTGTCCTTGTCGACAACCTACTCGACTCTTTTCTCTCTGACCCCAGCGACGTCCGAGTCCGCAGCGGAACTCAAGCGAATTCGCGGTACGGTGAAGCAAGTGCTGGACGCGCTCGAAGTGCTGAAGTGCCAAGTAGAGCATTGGGGGGCCATTCATCATCTTCTGGGCCACTCAACGATTAGACCCGGACACGCTCAAAGCGTGGGAGCTGAAAATTGTGGACAACACCGAGTTTCCGGAGTTTTCTGTATTGGATACCTTCCTTGAACACCGCATTCGCGCGCTGGCCAAAGTCGAGAGTGCGAAACCATTCCCGCGACGATACCGGGCGATACATAGTGCGCTTGCCGTTCGCGAAAAGCGCCGGTGAGGTCGGAGACTCACGATCGTCGGCGCTTTGAATACTACGGCGTAGCGAAACTACTCCTGCGTCGCGTCCGCAATTCAGCGAAAAATACATTGAGTTTGTCACCGAGTACGAGCGCTTCGGGAACATGCGCATTATAACCGATCGCGAGAATCGAATGTCAACCGCGTCCTACGTACTACCGCGCCACGGAGTCCTACGCGGGACAGGCGACTCGGCAAAGATCCGCGTCGTATTCAACGGGTTGCATCGCACGACGTCCGGTACGTCCGGTAACGACTATCTGCACATCGGTCCGAAATTGTAGACGGACTTGGCGGACATCATCCTCCGGTAGCGCAGATTCCGTTTCGCGTTCTCCGCCGAAGTGGAGAAAATGTACCGCAAAATTCGCGTTCATGAAGACGACCAGACCTTCCAGCGAATCGTCTGGCGTCACGATGTATCGTCCCCGGTGCAGGAATGCGCGCTCACCACCGTGACCTACGGCCTCGCGTGCGCCCCGATCCTCGCGATAAGATGCATGCGCCAGCTGGCCAGCGACGAAGGCGACAACTTTCCGCTCGCTAGGGATGCTCTCTTACGGGAAACATACGTTGACGACGTACTGTCGGGCGCGAACGACTTACAGGCGGCCCAGAAAAAAAATTCGTCATCTTCAACGTTTCCTAGGAGCCGGGGGATTCGCGCTCAAAAAGTGGGTCGACCGAGCCGGCACCCCCGACCGCTAGCAGCTCCAAGCGCGGGGTGGCGTCTACGATATCGCAGCTATTCGACCCTTTGGGATAGCTCGCCCCCGCCACCGTGCAGGGCAAAATTCTCATGCAGGAGTTATGGATGCAAAAAACGGGATGGGACGAGGCCCTCCCGGCTGAGTTCTCGCGTCGTTGGGAGCGATTCTGCAGCGACTTGGCGGAAATTCGTCGTCTGACCATGACTCGATGGGTAGGACAACTCGACCACGATCGCGGCGTCGAGCTCCATGGTTTCGCGGATGCATCCACGCGCGGGATGGTCGTCGCTATCTACATACGGGTCAGAAACGACGACGGCACGTTGACAATGACGATCCCCCCGTCTAGAAATATCGGCCGCGCTCCTCCTCGCAAAACAAATCGCGCACATCCGCACCGTACTAGACTTCGAACGAATATCAACGCACCTGTGGACAGACTCGGCCGTGGCCCTCGCGTATATTCGTAGTCCCCCCCTCCAAATGGAAAGATTTCGTTCGAAATTGCGTCACAGACATACACCAATTCGCACCGCACGCGTACTGGCACCATGTCCCTGGGACATGCAACCCGGCGGATTTAGCGCCCCGTGGCGTCTCTCCGCAATCATTGCTCGATTCCATCTGGTGGCGGGCTCCGGTGTGGCTTCAAGAATTCTCTTCCGCATGGTCCGCGGAGACTCTGTCTCCGGATCCTCGTATCGACGTCGAGAAACGACCGGAATAACCGTTCGCGTTACACGCAACGTCGACACCCTCGTGGACGCTGATCGACCGCTACTCGTCACTCACGCGGTTACTACGCATTACTGCGTTGTGTCGTAGAGCTGTGCGCCGAATGAAGGTGAAAAGAGCGGATCGCGGCCCTGTAGATCCTATCACGACCACCAAAATAGAACAGGCTCGTCGGTTCTGGATTCGTCAAACTCAGGGGGATCACTTCTCACCTGAAATTCAGGCCGCGAAAAGCGGCGTCGCGCTACCGAAGTCGAGTCCTCTCGCCAAGTTGATGCCCTTCGCCGACACGAACGGCATTTTACGCGTGGGAGGGCGCCTGCAGCACTCCCTCCTCGATGCGGACCAGAAACATCCGATCATCCTGCCGCGATCCTCCACTCTCACCTCGCTCGTAATCGTCCAAGCGCACTGGAAAAACTTGCACGCTGGTCCACAGCTCACACTCTCGACGGTAAGGCAGTCGTATTGGAATGTCGGCGGTCGACAGCCAGTACGATCCTTCATCAAGCGATGCGTAACGTGCGCTCGCCACAGAGCTCGTCAGTGTACGCAACTGATGGGACAGCTCCCGTCGCGCCGCATTACTCCCGCACGTGCATTCGTCAACTACCACTGGAGAACTACGCGCGGCCGCGGAGCTAAGGTCTTTAAAGGTTACCTCGCTGTTTTCGTGTGCATGGTCACCGGAGCCGTCCACCTCGAGTTCGCCTTAGAGTACACGCCAGACGCGTTTATAGCGGCCTATAAACGGTTCACGGGACGTCGCGGCATCTGCTGTACACTGTCGAGCGACTGCGGCACGAATTTGTATTAAATAAGTATTCCTTAAATACAGTTTATTTGTTACACTCAGTGTTCGGTTCATTTACCCACGAACGATCTCAGATTCGCGTGTCGTTCTCAAACAGTCATAATATACAACACACAACTTGCGTCTTTATTTATTGATTATTTTCATTCATGGATGAAAATAACTATCTATATTTTCGATACTTACACCGCCCAAGCCGGCATTCATCTCCATGTCCATCATGATGGCGGATTAAAGTGTTCACAGAAACTTGGTAAACTCGTAGCAAAGCCTCACCGGTCACACAAATGTAATCGCTACGAAACAGATTGTGTAAAAACAATTTTAAAAATGAATTGGCTTCATCGTCAATCTGTCTCGCAACTTTCACAGACGCATAAATTCTCGGGGACTAACGATTGCACAGTTCGAAGAACTTCTACTCTCTTATTTGAAGCAAAGTCCAAATACTTGTAACACTATGTCGAAACTATAAAACTGAAAAACTACAGCAAGTGGCAGAAACAACGGTGCGCGAAGGAATGTGTTGAGATTATCGTGATTTCGCTTGTTGACTAGTATCCATGGTGGCATATAGTGAAGGGATTCCTTAACCCCTTGCCCTATAATATCGTGTGAGACTAGTAACGAATATTCTGAACAGATTCTAATAAATATATATGTATGTTATTAATTTCCTTTTAACCGAAATTAAATTCTTTTCTGGTTAGGTTAATCTGCAGTTATTGGAGAACATACTGGTATACAATAGATATAAATATTCATCTGTTTTAAGAAATTACGTTCTATTGGCAAGAAAGTAATTTCGGTGTTTCAAAGTGAAATAAAACCGAATTTTTTTTACTCAAGCAATGAACATTAGTCAATAAAATATTTTCCATTTTGTTCGATGATCTTTTGCCATCTTTCTGATAAATTCATAATTTCACACTTATAAAACTTCTGGTCCTTATCGGCAAAATCTGATCCAAATGCGATTTCAGGTCCTCATCATCAGCGAATGTTTTAACATTGTGTTTTGCCACATACATGTAGGAATCGAAGCGGCTCATGGCTACACGTGAACAAACTCCAATCGCGACAAGCGAACGTAGAGAACAAATGCTAAACGCAACACGAAAGCAACGTTCGAAAGAACGAACCAAACGACAGTCTTTCGCTGACGATCGAACTGTGTGGTTCGCATCGATTGTACGCGCATACTCAACCTCTTCATATTCGTTATTAAACTTATTTTATACAATTGAAAAACCCGAGTTAGACCGTTACCCAATCCCAACCCTACAATTGGTGGCTCAAGCCGAAATAAACTGGGCGGATAAACGGAAAATAAGAGACATTTTTTTTACATAAAGCCGCGAACGCGCTAAAGGCATGCGATAACGTAACGGTCGTGCCGAGTACGAAAACGGACAAGTGAACGCGACGCGTTTGTTAAAATTGTGCAGTTTTCACGCAAGTGAAAGTGAAAGTGATCAAGTGAGTGATAGCTGTCAAGAGCAGGCAAACAGCAAAGTGATAGCGAGGGCATAAAGTGAAAAGAGAGGCTGAAGAAGAGGAAGAACAATGAGCGCACACAAGGAAAAGGAAGCGACATCGAACATGGATAATCAGGGCGAAGACTCACAGACGGAAGAAGACGAGGTTAATAAGACCATCGTCGATAAAAGACAGCATCTAAGCAAGGCAAAAGTGAAAAAAGATTAAAACAATGAAAGTGGGAGAGTTAAGAAACAAATTACAGGAACTTGGTCTAAATACGACTGTCGGAAAGAAGGCAGAGCTACAAGAAAGGCTAATTCAGCACATGGAAAGAGGAAAGAAACAGGTAGACGACGATGAATACGAAGACGCTGAATCCGATGACGATGAATCTGAGGACGAAAAATCCGAATCGGAAGAAGAAGAGAAGGATTCAGAAACAGAAGAGTCGGACGAGGAAATCCCGCCAAGAAAGAAAGAAAAGAAGTATCGGGTAGAATCGATAGGGTGGTCGAATATGTTCAGAACTCGAGACGTCGAGGAATCCCTGTCTTATTTCACAGGCGACAACAAACTACCATTTCGAAAGTGGATCGAGGAGTTTGAAGAGACGAGCGCGTTGTTACAATGGAACGAATTGCAAAAAATTTATCTACGGGAAAAGAATGTTAAAAGGTCCAGCAAGGCAATTTGTAGCGTCACAAAGGAGAATTACGACATGGTCGTCACTGAAGAAGTGACTGAAAAATGAATTCCAAAAAACTTTACGTAGCGCACGAATACACAATCGGTTAACGAAGCGCAAAAGGAAACCAAATGAAACAGCGCTACAATATGTATACGCAATGATGGAAATTGCCAGCTTGGGAAACATAGAAGAAAAAGCGTTGATAGAGTATATAATCGATGGAATACAAGATAAAGAAGAAAATAAAACAATACTTTATCAATCGCGTACGATAAAACAGTTAAAAACCAAGCTAGACATTTACGACCGGATGAAAGAAAAATCCGAAGACAAAGGATACGGTAAGAAGAAAGAAGATACAGCAGAAAAGAAAGAAAAATCGGAAGCGTCGAACAAGGCAAAAGCGAAACGTTGTGGTACCTGTAGAGCACGCGAACACGACGCGAAAAAAAAGGGAAAAAGGGAAAGGACCGAAATGTTTCAAGTGCAATGAGTTTGGACATATCGCCAATCGCTGCACAAATGCGAATACTTCCGCGGACGTAAATTTCATTTCGCAAACGGAAATGACGCGCGAAGTTTAGATAAATAATCATACATACAGTGCTCTAATTGATTCGGGAAGCGACCTCACATTAATCACAGAAGCGAAATACCGCGAAGTAGGGGAACCACCCTTGAAAAAGACATTTGCCAGCATCACAGGAGCCGGCAATGCAACAACGAAAGTACTGGGGACATTCGAGAACGATATAATTGTTGATGAAGAGAAATATCGACTCAATTTATTTGTCCTACCAACACGTTCGATACCATACGATGCAATACTGGGACAGGATTTCCTGAGAAACGTCGAGATGCAGTTGCGGCTGAGCAGAATAATTAAAATAAAGAAGATACTACCATCAACGACCCAGAGGACTCCGAAGAAGCTGCCGACGAGGAGGAGAAGACGGGGAACGAAGGAATACACGCAGAAAGTGCAGATGAGTTAGAGTGCAGTGAATTAGTGAAAGTGACGTGTGCGGATGTAAAAGAATTAGACATCAAACCGAAATACAAGGACAAATTAGAGACAATAATTGCGAAATATGTACCCGCAAAGAATATGATCACGGACATCGAAACGGTAATAACATTGCACGATAATTCTCGAGTATCATTGAAACCGCGTAGACTAGCGCCGCAAGAAAGAAATGTTTTATGTCAACAGATAGATGAATGGTTAAAGGAGGGAATAATTTAACATAGTCATTTTCGGTTGCCGACCGTGACACAGTACAGACGTGTGTACTTCGGTCCGCGAGTATCGCAGCCTCGTACATAACGAGTCGTACCGAGGCTGCTCGGTTTATGTTCTGTGCGTATAATATAGTGCTATATTTGCGTCTGAAACACTTCCGTAATTCTTATTTGAGTGCACACTGTTGCACTCAAATACAAGCATGATGGCCTCTGACTACAGGAGCCATCATATTACACAAGATACAACGTACGCAGCAACAACGAACCAACAATCCACCAGGTATACCAAAGCAGTACAGACAACAGTTTTCCCTAACAGAACCCATGCGATCGTTATTGATGCTGTAGACGACATTCCTTTAAAAGCCTACACAAAGGCTATATCAGCATTGACAAACTCAACGAACATCCGTTTTGCATCTAAAATTTCTAAAAACAGAATATGTATGTATCTGTCCAGCCCTGATATAGTTAACAAACTAATAGAAACCAACGCATCAATTCAACTTGGACATTCCAATCTTAAAATACGGTCTCTAATCACTAATTTTAAAAGAATTGTCCTATCAAACGTCTGCCCAATTATATCACACTATATCTTGGAAAAGGAACTAACAGACCTCAACATAAAACTGGGATCGCCTATAACATTTCTTCGAGCCGGTATGACTGAACCTGGTTTCGCTCATATCATGAGCTTTCGACGACAAGTATATATCGACCCTGCTGATGTCAACAAACTTCCGGAGTCGATGAAAGTTACATTTCTGTTCTTTTCTTCTGGATTTACATTTCTTCTGACGCTCTCACTTGCTTCAACTACAAACAATCCGGGCACTTGGCTAAAGATTGTACAAATAGCTCTGAAATAATTGAAACTAATAGTGAAACCACTGAACCCAATCATACCACTATTGTAACACAAGATACTAGTTATCCACCAAACAATCACAGCAATGAAGAATACAATGAAAATACCATGGAAATAATTCCGCAAAACCTAAAACGACAACGACCAATACCATCGACATCAACCAGCTCTAACGCAAATTCTTTACCGCTGTCGAACATCGAAATAGAGTGTCACTATACATCCGATGATTCCTATATGGGAAATGAAAATAAACCAACAAAAACAAAAACGGAAAACATCAAGAAAATCAAGAAAAAAGCCAAAATAGAAACATCTGTAACTGACAATATCGACTCACTTGTATCTCCAGTAGAGAAATACCTCTCAAGTGATAAAAACACTCACCAACTAAATTACTTACAACTTAAAAGCTTCTTAGAAAAAAGAAAAAGGATGCCCTAACATAGAAACTATTTATATGTTATGAATTTTCGCATACAACTCATAAAATAATATCCACACTTCGCTCTACATACCCTCTTCTTACAAACTGAGCCATCAAAAATAGATACTCCAGGATTATCAAGAAACTATCACGTAACGCAAAGGATGCAGAAATCTTCACTGACACAAGTAAGAAAATCCCCCAGAAAGTGTAAACCTAAACCTAATCTTAAAATCATGAGTGAATACATACTGCAATGGAATATAAACGGTTATTACCCCCAAAAGGAACATCTTGATATATTAACACAGAAATATAACCCTTCTGTTATTTGCCTTCAAGAATCTAACTTCAAGAACAACTTCTGCCCTACACTGAAGAAATTCATATCTTTCCACAAGAATCGCTCTCAAGCTTTACACGCCAGCGGTGGAGTTTCTACATTCCTACCTAACCTAATCACCCTACAACCTACAGGTTACATAACAATTTGCAATATTTATATTCCAAACAGCTATGACATGTCACTGAGTGAACTATGTAACTTCGTAAATCAAGTTCCTAAACCATTCCTATTACTGGGCGATTACAATAGTCACCACTTCATGTGGGGCTCACACAAAATTGATCCTAGAGGACGTACCATTGAAAAACTATTAGATGACCCTAATATTACTCTTCTAAATAATCACCAATACACCCACTTTAATAACAGTTTCAACTCCTTCAGCGCAATTGATCTTTCTATTTGTAGCTTCTCTATAACACATTGTTTCTCCTGGAACGCTAGTTAGGTACTCCATCGTAGTGACCAGTTTCCCATTATGCTACGTAACCTCCACTATTTTTCTCCACGATCGACTCAACCTACACGTTGGTTATTCAAAAAAGCCGACTGGGCCAAACACAAAGAAAGAGTTGCAAATAAAATAGAAACACAAATATCCCAAAACGTCTCCTATTCTTCTCTTGATATAAATACTAAAGTAAACTCATTGACAAACATTATCATGGAATCTGCCAACGAATGCATTCCTAAAACATCGAACAAACCTCACAAAAATCAGGTCCCATGGTGGAATGACAAATGCCTAAAAGCTGTCCAAGCCAACAAACAAACAATCCACCACTACAAACGCCACCCCATATTCGAAAATATAATCCAATACAAGAAAATGAGGGCAACTGCACGCCGAATCCTAAAAGATACAAAAAAAATTATCTTGGTCTAACTTCATTAATACCATGAACACGTCAACCCGAAACCCTCTCATATGGAACAAAATAAGAAGAATAAATGGTTCTAAAAACAAATAAAAAATCCCCGCACGCATCACTCCTAACACAAAAATCCTAAACAACTCAAACGAGATTTCCAATCACCTCGCCTCAACCTTTGCCAAAAATTCAAATGAAGCAAACTATTCTAGTGCGTTCTAGTCCGTTGGACGTCAGTTTTTTGTCCAATTTACGTCCATACGTCCGATGTCCGTTGCGGACGTCCCTTGGACGTCCAAAGGACTTAAATTTCGGACGTCCTGTGGACGTCCGTTTTTTATGTTCTAAGGATGTCCGTGCGACCTAAATTTGGGATGTACCAGGGACGTCCATTTTTTTAGTCCCACGGACTTCCGTGGGACTTGAATTTCGGACTTCCCAAGTACGTCTATTCTTTAAGATTCATAACCGTGCTCAAGACTTTCGTACGTACTAAGATGCTCACTTCTCATGCATAGGACACAGTTATATATTACAAAATATATATTTATTATTATTATTAATAAAATATTATTAACATTTTTATATGCATACTTATATATATGTCGTAGATTAAGAGCGCAGGGCAAGCGTTTGTCGGAGTCGGTTGCCGAGTGGTCGCACGTGCATCTTACATTGTAGCGCGGCCGAGACGTTTGATCGGCTGCGACAATCAGGATCGGTTTTCTCTTACGCGCAGCCGAACCGTTTGATCGGCTGCGACAATCGAAAGCGGCTTCTTTGAAATGCGTACACGTGGATGGAGTGACTCTGCGTAGTGGGAAAATACGAGGCAAGGCCCTCGATGGCCCGAGACCGGCCGGCAGATTGGGTGGAACACGCGAACTGAAAAGATCAGCGCCTCCGCAGAGTCAATCAGTCAGATCGTTCGGCAGTCCGATACGCGAAAATGAGTAAGAGAAACGCAGGAGCGCACGGGTCGCGTCAAACCGCTCACGCCACGACATATAATACATAGTCCTATTCTGCTTTATCAACATTGACTAGTTAACAGGTGTCGTCCTTATGTGTTAGAAGATGTCGCGTATTCCAACATGATCTAATAAACTTTGTAAATCTACTTCGGCATGTGTTTCTGATATTTTTATTTTATTTTTTGCTGGATAACAATTATTTTTTTCTTTAAGTAACTTATAATATGTAAGCAGGAGACTCAAAACGACCTTCTTTATCCGTTCCTTGCTCCTTATTTTGCTTCCTTGCTTCTTATTTTTAACAAAACCAATACGCCACGCACATTTGTTAACAAAACACGTATTGCACAAATCGATAAAAATAAATATAACTGAACTTAAGTTGAACTTAAAATCTACACTTTTGCGAGTCAGATCATACAACGGTTTTGCAATAATCGAAAAATTCTTTACAAATTTTCTAAAGTACCAGCACATTCCTAAGAAACATTGTATATCTCGTGCATTCCGAGGTATTGGAAAATTTTTAACTGCTTTTAATCCTTTATCCGTTGGATGAATACCCTCATTAGTCACAGTATAGCCTAAATTAATTAATTTCGTCTGCATGAACTGACATTTGTTTAACCGTAATTCTAATTTGTTAGCGACAAGCAACTTAAAAACTTTTTCTAATATTTGTAAGTGTTGTTCTATAGTTTCTGTCGCATTCAAAATATCATCCATATGAGACGGAAATTTGGCCAGAATCAATGTGTTTCTGAAAAATTTGTCACACATCTTTGAAATTTACGTGGAGCGCCTTTTAACCCAAAGGGCATAGGTACATATTTGTATTGCCCTAATGGAGTTACAAACGATGTATACTTAATCATCAAAAACCATCAAAACCATCTTTTAAATCCAAAGACGTAAAATACATTTTCCCTCCTAACAAATCGAGTTGGTCCTCGATTAAAGGTAACGGAAAATTATCACGTAGCGTAACCTTATTCAATTTTCGAAAGTCAACACACATTCGTGTTTTTCCAGTTTTCTTTTTGACTAATAAGATCGGTGAGGCATACTCTGATGTTCTTTCTCTAATAATACCTTTCGCAATTAACCCATCAATAATTTTCCGTACTTCGGATTTCTCGCTATAAGATAGTCGACGTGGTGCACACGATAACGGTTTTTATCTGTAAACGTAAGAATTAAGATATTTTCCGTCACTGGATTTAGTGTTCTTTTTGGCTCAACATAAAATTTCTGAAACAATTCTTGTACAGTCACCCTTATCTTAAAGGGAAGATTTCCGTTAACGCGAATATCTTCCGTCAACGTACTAATTTCGTCAAGTTCGATGTCTAAGATGTCAGTTTTTTCGATATTCTCTTTCCTCTTGTATAAAGACAAACTAGCAATTTTCATAAAATCACGACCTAAAATTAAAGGGTTTTTCATCGTTTCATCCGGTACAATTCTGAACGTAACGTAATATTTTCCTTCGTCGTAAATAATTTTGGCTCGCGTCTTTCCTAACACGTTCAAGTTGCTATCGTTAATTCCGTGAAAACTATCTGAATCGCGATCGGTCGTAAAACACGCTCTCGGAATGTAACCCTCTTTAACAAAACTAATTGGGCTTCCTGAATCAATAAGTGCGTTTACTTTTATACTGAAACCACCACTCTCGCTACTTAACTGTAATTCTACCGCTCGCCGAAAGTCATCATCTACTCTATTTACTTGCTCGTTGGGAACTGTCTGTATTTCTTATTTTTAACAAAACCAAAACGCCACGCACATTTGTTGACAAAACACGTATTGCACAAATCGATAAAAATATATATCACGCATAAATCAATAAAAATATATACTATGGTCAAACACATGATATGGCATGCATGCTACGGTGAACATTCTTACAAATATGGTAGCCAGGGGCTATTGTTATATTTTATACCTTCATTTCGCATAGTTATATACTGAAATTTGGACAAGTCTGCTATTGAAAACATGCTCAACGCCTGTACTGTTGTAAACTGTTTTTGTTTCGCAGTATATATTTTTCTCTTATCTCCATTATCTTCTAAACGACGAAGAGCCTCTTCTTTTTGGTGCATACCACGTTTCCTAAGACTCATTCTTGTACCATATGAGACCCTCAGTGGACAAGTGGCATAAGTCCAAGATTACGAAAAATGGAATTTTTGCAGAAATTGTCAGTATTAAGAATACTTGTTTTATTTAACACATTAACTTGTGAGTACTTTGTTTTATGTTAATTAAAAATAAGAGTCAATTTGATATCATAAATGAAGTGACTAAAAATACCTTGAATAATGGCATAATTCTAATCTCTTGGACTTACTCCAGTATTCCACGGAAAATATGGACTTACTCTACTGTTACATTCGATTAAAGGAAACAAGTATATGTATACGTATACGCAGAAGGTAAATCTGTTGGAAATGACAATAGATAAAAACCACCTCATCCGCGTAAAGTCAGCGAAGATACTATTAAAAAAGTTTATGATCATATTCGAACTTTTCCTGCTAATGTATCTCATTACACACGTGAACACAGTCCAAACCGACAGTATCTAAATGAAAATCTCAATATTCGGAAAATGTATATGTTGTATATAGAGAAATGCTCTGAATTAAACATACTATGTACCAGGAAAAGAGCACATGTATCGTCACATATTTAATACGCGTTTTAATCTTCATTTTAAAGCAACATGGAAAAATACATGCAGGAGATGTGATGAATATAAAATAAAATTAACTATATGCAGAAAGTAGTGATCAAGAAGCTATTATAAAAAACTTGAAGATGAACATGAGTTACATTTACGGAGAGCAGAAGTATCACGTAATTCTATGAAACAGGGTATTGAAAATACAAAGTGTTTAAATAATATTTATGTATTGTCACGTCGCCTATTTTTCCGAGGCCGAAAAAACTAAGCGGCAACAACGTGTAATTACAGGCCGCGCGACACGTGGTCAACCTGTGACAGACAGTCGCTTGCAGACACTGATTCTATTGAATTTCTAACGACCGACAAGCTGACCGACTGCACAAAATCCTGCGATAGCTCGCGAACAGGCACAGGGTTCCACGCAAGGAAGGGACTCACATGACGTTTCTCACATGAAAATAAGACACGAGAAATAGGCAATCAAAGTAGTTTATTCGACACATGGTCGTGAGCTGCCGGTGGTGGCTGGCAGCAGCCAAAATATTTGCCAGCGCGATTCCAATACGATGCGGCAGATCGTCGGCCGCTCGTGCGTAACCGCCTCGGAATAAATTCCAATTCCCGTCGAGCTCGGCAGTCACGGGATTCCGCGTGAAACACAAGCCTTTACGACACGTATCTGCTGAGCTCAGATGAAATACGCGGTTCTCTCGTCGACTGGTCGAAGGACAAAGCGAAGAACGAAAAGAACGAAACGGGCACGTCGCGTCGTCCCACCGTGGAACGTCTCGAGGATCGCTAAATTTTCTCGCCCAAATCGGGCACGGCCGGAATTCCTTTCTTGATTCTTTCTCGGCACTTTCAATACACGGCCTCGCGTTCCTCGCGGTGCAGCTGATACCGGTCCTCGGCAATCCTGGCGGACACGTAGTAATCACAACGCGAACAGGATCCGCCAAACGCTCCGAGCCAACACGAAGGAGTCGTGAAATATTATAAAGACAGAGCCTGACCGGCACTTACCGAACGGTTAGAGGATTCTCTCCCTCGATCTCGGCAGTCGCAAAATACTTGATCTTAACGCAATCGTACAAGGTCTAGTTCGAACAACATCCTAGATACAGTGTCCCACTTCGAGCCGGCTCGGGAACGCGGAATGGTGGCACCCCCATACTCCCCTCAACTATTTGCACCGTTGCGACGCTCGGGCCTATCACGTAGGTTCTTGCGGCAGGAACGAATCCTGCGTTATATGCCCCGGGTCTCCGGCAATTTGCTGATTCTCCGGAGTGGATGTTCGTCGTCTATTGGCCACTCGTGTAGGGGTCGGCCCGAGCCCTTCTGGTAGTCGAACCCCGTGTTATACTCCGGATGAGGCGGTGACGGGGTCAAGGAGGTGGTCAACTCCGATCTACGGTTCCCTCGTCGGCGCTTTCGGGTGCGTTAACCTGGGCTCAGTGCAGTCCCAGATGCGTTGATACGACCAATAATCCGCGACAGGACCTCCGAGCGCCTCGTCTCGAGGTAATTACGCAAATTGGTGGCAGGAAGTAGGAGCCGGGCCTCTCAAGAGAATCCGCCTTCTGCCTTGAAACTTCGACTGGAAAGTACCACACGAAACGCGTTGAGCCTCCTCGGAACGCGAACGATAAACGACGCGAATGGCCAGAGGTACGAACACAGGACATAACGGGAACAGGCCTCACGGCAGGGCGGATCTCGCAGGTAGAAAATGACCAAGACGAAGTGGGCTCGAAGTTCTTTAATGTTCGTTAATATTAAAAAGTTACAGAGGAGCGGCCACGTGGCCGCGACCCGGGAGCCCACGCTCCTTGTACACATTAGTAGAAGATGTTCGTTCGCCGAACGTACGGTACGACGGTACGATGGTACATAGGAAGTCCCTTGCGGGACGGGAATTCGCTAAACGCGGATCAACGGCGCAATTTCTCTTGGACCGTCGCGGTAACCTTGGACGAGATTCGATTCGCCCCGTGCGATAAACAATTCGCGGCCGGACGGGCGCGGAGGGCACGTAGACCGCTGCGAAAAACGGGCGGAATCAACCGCTCTTCCGAATCGCGCTTCGTGTAACAGATTTTCTATCGGGACGCTATTCAATTCCGACACGACTCCTGAAGAAGACTTCCGATTTCCGAGATGAGAGGAACTGCTCTACAAAACTCAAAGTGATATGAAATTGAGGAATCACTAGATCGATTTATCGTTGCTGCATTGTGCGGGAGTTCGCAAGAATTTCTCCTTGACGGGATTCTATCTCGGCTTTGGGAATCTTGTGGACGCTAGCACGGAAATCACTCGCGACGAGGAACTATTTTGTCGGACGGGAATCGAGAGTTACGGATAAGATCGGGAACAACGACTTACCGTTCCGGTAGCTCGCGTGACAGTGATTCCTCGATCCGCATCGACGGAACGCATCGATCCTAGTTCCCACCACCATTTCCGTGCTGCCGAATTTCCCGATTTCGTGCCTCATCACGCGACTGTCCCTGTCGCAGGATTGCTCCTTCGGAAAGGTTCTCGGGCCCCAGACCTGTTCAACACCAAAACTGTTCAGATCGTCCTTGGCGAAAGATTCTGGCCCCGTGTGTGTCTGCTTCTTGCTATTTGTTCCGAATGCGGATTGATTTCTTTTCCTAGGCCAATTATTTTCCTAATTGAGCCGATCCCCTGACGCGGAGGCGCCTGTTCGGACCAGTACGAAACGGTGGTGCCCTAGCTACGTCCCTGGAACTCGCCGTATTTGGCACGTGCGACAGATGGCATTAGGCGCGAAGTTAGTTAGCGGAAGATTTTCCTCTAGGAGCGCTCTTACTTCTGCGGGTGGTCTATGGAATCGCTAGAGGTCGGTCCGGTCTACACGTAATACAGCTGTGTGGCCGGTTCCGTATAATTAAGTGATGTCGTAAAACTTGCAACGTTACAGTATACAGGGTGCGGCACCTAAAACAGGTCACCTGAATAAATCGCTTGCTGTTGAAGATGTAAAAAAAAGGATCAGACCAAACTTACTTGATATCGAGGGGCTCGTAA
>JAQQRS010000020.1:175558-198061 GCA_028455805.1 Lasioglossum figueresi
TTTTTTAAAAAAGGGCTAGACGGTTCGGATACGGGAAAGACGAGGACAGCCTTCACGGTAGGTTGTCGAGGAAATTCTTGCCACTGTACGGTTGTTCGGTACCGCGATCAATCAAGTCCCAACGGGCGGGATCGCACCAGGCGCGGACGGATGGCGCGGTATGCGGATTCGCCGTGACACACAGGATTCACTACAAAACGCTGATCGCGTTAGGTTAGGTTACACACAGAACGCGGCTCCTCCGAGGAAACTTCCGCTTATACGAAATCCCGAGAGTACCCCGAGAGGCACTAGGCGGCCCAGCACCTCGGCAGACGCGAAATCTCGAGGACAGAACGGGAAGCATTCGTCCTCGCGCTACACTACTCGAGCCACCTTGCTACCATAATTAGCCAAATAAGATCACTGTGCGACTTACCGTGCGGCTTTTACCCTGCTAGTTTCGGGGTTCGGTAGAGGTGGAATTCACTTCCGGAAAGTAGTTGCCCCGGTTGGAAGACGCGTGGCCTACTCTTTTGAACACGCACGGAAAACGCGACTTGTTACTGATGGCCGATCTGAGACTCGAAACACGCGGACGGGATGCGAACGCGGGCAGTGAGTTCGGAAGCTAGCGCGATAGTGATCTATATCGGCCGCCGGTCGTTCAGCGGATCGATTCTCGCTTATCCCCACCCGACCTTCTTGCCGAATTTTCAATAGTACCGCGTTATCAGCGCGCCCGATTTCGAACGCTAGGAATGTCTCTACGAGGGTTCTTGGGCCCGGAACATAATGCGAAACTATTTTCGGTCTCTTCTTGGACCGGCGGAGGCCATTCCCAGATATCACCCGGACGTCCGATGGACGTTCAATGGACCTTCGTATCGGACGTCTGTACGTCCCAGGGAGGTCAGAATAATGTCCGTATGTCCGAGATATGTCCCAGATTTGTTCCTGGAACGTCCGAGAGAGGTCCCAGTTAGAAAGTGGAACGTACATAGGACGTCCCGTTCGGACCTATCTGGAACGTCCCTAGGACATATGTGGGAATTATCTGGAACATACGGATGTTATTCGGACGTCCCTGGTATGTATGTGTGGGACCTATCTGGGACATAAGGACGTTATTTGGACGTACAGCTGGGGGCATATTCTGAACGTTAACAGGACATTTACAGGACGTTTATAGGATATGGTTTCTGCATATTGAAATCTACTAAACAATATTCCTTGTATAAGGTTAAAAAAGTGAAACAAAATTTCACATTTATTATTCATATTAATTATTATAAGGACATGGATTAGGTACATAGTAAAAACAAAACAATCACAAATACGTATAAAACACACGTATACACATATAAAACATATAAAACATACGTATAAAATATATAATTAAAAATACAATAAAAAAAATATATATCAAAAAGTAAATATAATATAATATTTATAACTATAAATTATTTTAATATAAACTTAAAATTAATAACTTATTTATAATTATATAAAACATTAAGACAACAAATTCAACAAATTTTGAAAATTTTGAAAATTTAATTATTGATGAACGTTGCCAAGTTTCTTCGAAACAAAAATGCAATAGTTTTATTTAAATAAAGTAATGTTTCCTTTCCAAATAAACGAGTTCCTTTTTATTTCTGCTTTTTTTTCTATTGCGGTCCACGAATCTATTTAGAATATATAATATGACACTTCGTGGTAAAAGAATTTTGCATGCCAAATTATTAAAAATCTTTTGTTACTTCAAACTTCGGTATTATTTTCCGTAATAGATATTCTGGATATCTTTGCTGCATCTAAAAATTAGAATTTCAATTCAATAATATATTCAGCTGTATACAACTAAATATCAAAAATAAAAAAGTGCACGTGAATAATTACCAATTATATTACTGTGGCTAATTTTTTAGCCTCAAATCTTCGTTTGCCCTTTTTTCTCAGCCAGCTAAATTCGTCGGTCATGAGGGTTGCAAAGGTACGTTTAATGAAACTGGTACAATTGGCTCCGTCAATATTCGCCAACTCGCCGGTCTGCAAATTAATAACTTATTTACAATCGCGTGAAAATTTTTAGTTAGAAGCTGCTATAGTGAAGGTTCTATTTAATTACCACATTTTATGCGTTCTCCCTATCTCGCAAAAATGCTTCCAATTTTTCAAATTCCTCTTGGGGATTGACTGGGCAGGATATATTTTCAAAAATCGATGCATATTTGGGATCTGAGCATTGTTGACGATTTCCTTCAAGATTTTTTGTCAATTTTATCCACGCGATTGATGACCTCGGTCAGCAGGGATCATAGCAGATGCTGCTGTTCAATAGTAGTTTTTAAATACCGATGGGTTTGTCTTCTGAAAATGTAAATATTTAGGTACATGTTTACGCTAATACGTACTACCATATTCAAATTTGTTTAGATGCAGTGAAACGAATTAATATTCGGACGCTCTAAAAAAGACGATAACTTCTTTAATATAGTACTATACGATTTGAACGTATCGTTTAAATTTTTATTATAGGCCCACACAAAAATGTTGTAAAATACAACTTTCAGTATTTTTTCCTACAATTCCGTTCAATTGGAATTTTAGAAAAAAAATTTTCACATACTCTAGTAATCTATCTAATTGTTCTAGCTTCCAAAATTGTTCTTATTGTATAGTACAATAAGAAAAGCGTTATCGTCTTTTTTAGAGCGTCCTAATATTAATCCGACTGACTATAGTTCTATTAACTTACCAATAAGTGTAGAATTTATAGAAGCCTGGTCGGATTCTATTTGGTACACTACCCTGCTGCATGTACCTGAAAACAATAATTATGGTTTATACACTGATATAATTATTTATGGAAAAAAAATTAAGCAATTAACATAAAATATCATAAAATCTTTTATTTACGTATCTAGCTCGATGCGTTGTTTGACCGTCTGAGGCGAAGACAACAGCGATTCCGATTCTTCATCAGTGTCGCTCACAGTTTGCAAAAGTTTGCGTTTCCTTTGAATGAGTTCAACTTCTGACTGTATGTCAGAAGTCTCCTCAGCCACTTTCGCCTTGGCCCTTGCTTTTTCATAATCATCTGAAAGCATTTTCAAATTATACATATGTAATTATTTTATAGTTTCATCATATTATAAAATGTCTAACTCACCAGAAGTGCCATTATTAAAATGATTAACCGCGTGTTTTGGCCAGCATTTGTTAACTCTCTCGCACGCTTTCATAGCCTCCTTCAATCGGTCCTGGGGCAACGAGGGCCAATGGCAAAATTCTCTATAAATCCTCTAATAGCCACAAAGAGGGCACTGCCTCTACCGTGCCATCTTGCAGAAATTCTACGACCGTCCACGATTGCATACTGACGCAGGTTCTGCAAAATTTATTTTTAATTAATGGGTGCGTTCCGTTTCACTCATTAAGCGTATGGATCGCATTCAATGTGATGCGCGCAAGGATATCGTTCCGTTTCACTAATGCGCATGATGCGCGCTTGGATACGGAACGCTTTTCCATGCATTTGATGCGAATAAAAAATGGCTGCTTACATGAGTGACAAAGCGTTACCTCCATTAACGTTATTTTTGTTAAATAAAAACATTGAAAAAGTAGAATTGAACAATTGTAGTGATTTGAGTGATACTTCTGATATCAGTGACAGCGAAGATAAAGTGGAAGATATGCTTGTAAATTTTGATTTGGAAATAATTTATTTAATATTAATGGTTGGCGAAACGCGAGGAGAGATTGTTTTAACCGAAAAAATAGAAGATTATGTCGAGCGAGTTATCCCTGGTTACTTTAGAACAGATTTCAAAGAACATTTTCGGTAAGTAACATACATATTTGTTTTAAAAATAAAAACATTTTTTGTTAATTGGTTACTAAAATGATTACATTTTTCAATAAATGTTTTGTCACGTTATTTTAGAATTTTTCCTGAAACTTTTAAAATGGTGCTGAGAATAATTGTGTTACATATGCTCTCCATTGTATTACACCTCGATTTATTACATGGCCATGAGGTCAAGTTGCTGTTAATGTAATGCAAGAATTTGAAAGATTGGTTTTCCCAATGTTATTGGAGCTATTGATGGGACGCATATTAAAATCCGAGCTCCCTCTAAAGATGCAAGCTCATACATCAATCGAAAAGGCTTTCATTCCATCAACGTGCAAGTAATATGTAATTCTCTTGGTCATTTTATACACGTATATGCTGGACAGGTTGGATGGGTCCACGACTCTCCAGTTTTTCGGAAGTCGCCAGTAGCCCGTTTTATTGAATTGCCTGAAGAGTATTTTTTTCCGAATAATTCGCATATCATCGGAGATGCTGCATATGCCATTCATCCTCACTTAATGGTGCCTTTTCGGAATAATGGATATCTGACGAACCGGCAAATAAATTTTAATTATTGTTTGTCATCCACGAGGATAGCAATTGAACGTGGTATACGGTCCCTGAAAATGCGCTTTAGGATCCTTTTGGATTGTTTGCCATTAACAGACACCAAAAAAGTTCCAGAATTCATTTTAGCATGCTGCTGTTACGTCCCGGAAGTGGATTCGCGTGATTTTATCGCTTCGCGATGCGATACCTTCGCGAAACTCTCAAATATGACAACCTTTTGTCCACGCGGCACGTACGTCCGACGTCTGACGGGGAACCACGACCTCCGCGAACACGAATCTACTTGTTGCACTTACTGATACGGCGGTTTGACAGAGGCGACGAAAGGAAATAGGGCGGCCGGTCTGAACGACGAGTTTCTAAGTGGAAACGCCCAGCGGCTCTCAGGCAGTAGAATGAGCGGTCAGTGGATGTGGTAGGCCTTCTGCAGACGGTCCGCTCTCACTGCTCGTTGACGGTCGCTGCGCGATCGGCTGGGTCGTCGACGGGGCGACGATTCGCACTCGTCCTTGGATGATCACGTCGCTGATGATCCTGGGTTCACGTGTGACACCCAGCAGGTGTTGTCCACCGTTTTCGCTTTCGTAGATACGCGCGAGCTTCCGTAGTTGGTACCGGCGACCGGCGCGACGCGGCATGTGACACTCGTATGATCTAGCTGGTGAAATCGTTAAGAGCTTCTGCGTTTCCCGTTGGATCCCGGGGAACGCACCGAGCAATATTATGCTCTGTTGTGCGAGGTGGAAACGCAGAAACAAACGTAATATAATTTGAAAGCGAGTATCACAAGCGCGAGGTGTAGGGGCAGGAATTAAGCGAGACTCACTTAATAAGACTAGGAATATATTATTACGACGAAATATAGTTACAATGTCCGAAGACTAAACTAAAATAAGACTGGTATTGGAAATGCGCGAGAACGATGAGACCGCACGAGGGCGGATGGACGCAAGAAGTAGAAGACCTGTTCGCTTCGATGTCGGAACTAGAACTGCCGCTGCTTGGCCCTCCTCGGACCTCTTCGACATGTCGATACCATCGTTGTTATTACAAAAAGGAGTTATCAGTGGTTTAGATATGGAGACCGAGAGCCATGGCTAGCGCGGTGTATGGTTACGATTATCGTTACAGGATGCTTATAGTAAGATATGTACGGTTATGAGAATGGGATTGTGAAAATGATATAGGAATAAGATTGTGAAATATAACGTGGCGTGATTACTGAGAACTATGGCGAGACATGACTACTGCGAATTATGGCGAACGTGAGACTCTGGTCTTGGTGACGTAACGGGGTATGGAAACTTATATCTAGCGAATATTATATATTGAATATGTTTGATTCTTACTGACTATGCTTATGACTATGGCAACACGTCGGCAGACGTGACACTGCGTATTACACAATATTTGTCTGCTTCAAAATGATGAAGTGCCCGTAGGTATACAATTCGGATATGACGAGGAAGTCAGCCTTGTACACGGTAATGCAGCAGAATTAGGAAAAGAGAAACGAATAACAATTATGAATGCGCTACAAATGAGAAGAGGTAAATAAAAAAAAACGTGTCAATTGTAAAATCACTGTATTTATTCGAATTGTAATTATTTGAATTTTAACAAAGAATGATATTAAATAAAAAATCACATTGTAAAAGCCTATTTATTATAACACATATCTAAATGTACTTTTTAATCAGCTACACAATGAAATTGAAAAATAGTGTAGTTATGCGTCAAAAAACACCGATGACCTTGATAACTTCGAAAAAAATGACTAATGGAAAAAAATATTCTGGCCAGATATTTGATCCATTGAAACCACGCACATTACGAAACAAATATTTTTTAATAACCTGAAGAGATATTTAGGTGTTCTTATTTAAACGGACCTCCCTGTATAATAGATAATATATAAAATAGAAAGAACGACAAAAAAATAGAGGAAGGAAAACAGAAGAAAAATAAAATCAAGTATACTATTTTATTTTTTATTCGCTAATGTATGTAGGACTGCAAGCAAAGATATTCTGAATTTCAAAATTTTCTCGGTGCATTCTCTCTCGCTCTATCTTTCTTTCGCTGTACCGCGCTTCTCTTCTTTCTTCGATTATTCTCCTTTCCTCATCCCTTTTCATAACCATCCTCTCCCTTTTATTTCTTATTTCGGTTATGTAATTTTCAAGTATTACTTCCACTCTTTTTTTTTTAGGTGCTTCTGTAATACATAATAATATAAATGGCAACAATTTTTATTACATGCATAAAAATGAAAGCAACTTTTACTCTAATCATACTTATTATATTAGTTATATTTTATTACTTCGTAAATCTCTTGAGTTTAAACACAAACTGCTGCATGTTGGCATTGGCGTTAGCGGTGGTGGACCCTCGCTCGAGACTTCGGCTGGAGGATTAACGTATGCCTTGTCCCCAATTATCGAATCCATCGCCTACAACCACAAAATAAATTTTATAAATCTATACATATATTATTGATTGATATGATTATTTGGTCCCCTCAGGGTTTCAAATCCATTTACGAATCTCTCCCTTCTTTCCACTCTCCCTATCGCCTTTTCAGCGGGACCTACTGTTTATTACGGTGGGATCCGAACCACCTTTTACCAACAACACGTGAAAAGCACCCAGGGGTCACTTCCCGGGATTTTACCAGGCGGTCACCCATCCAAGCCCATTCCACGTTCCACATTGTTTAACTTCGGTGATCGAATGAGAACCGGTGCTTTCAACGGGTCCACGGTCGTTGTTTATACATATATTATATAGTATTGTATATACATTTTTACGTATTATACACGTAAGCATTTACTTACCGAGTAAAGGGCCCAACTGCTGTGCGAGTTGCCGCTTTTTTTTATTTTGATCGTGAATGTTTTTGTATGTTGTATCTTCATACTTAAATTCTCGCAGCTCAGCAGAAATTTCTCTCCAGAGAACATTGTACCTTTTTGCCCCACTAGAAAATTCATGCTCCTTTTCTTTATAAATATCCATTAAAGAGAGCACTTCCGCATCAGGCCATATAAAACTTTTTGAATTTGATTCTCCGCTAATCGTAGCAGCAGAGTCGCCAGGAACGTTAGCTGAAAAAAGTAACTGGTTGTTATTACCGTTACAGAAAAAAAAGTAATGAAAACGGTAACGGCGTTACTTTACAATTTACCTTGTCCAGTAGCATTGCTTTGATACTTGGTTACTAGTTGTCGTAAAAATTGTTCATCTGTAAAATTATCGTTCGTTACTTTCGAGGTTATGTAATTCATTTAGTAATTTATGTAATTTACATGTTGTGTGAAAAATATATTGATTGTATATATTTATACCTTCAGTTGCTCTCATAACACTTTCTTTATCGAGTAGGAGCGTCAACACCTCATTACTTTCATGTAAAATTACAGGAAACTCTACTCGGTCCATCTTTACAGATGTTTGTCTTTACACTGTGCAGAATGTGCTTCGCTTGCATTCATTTGCATCTACATTTTTTCAAATTTACCGCTAATGCATCGACTTCGCATCAAACGCTTCACCTCTGAACTATGGTAGCTGATGCACGGCTGATGCGCGAGAGGTGGTGGGAATCTGGGGAATTCTGAGCGCTCCGATGCGTGCATTGAATGAAACGGAACGGTTCTCTATGCAGTTTATGCGCATAATGCGTGAAACGACACGCACCCAATGTTGTGACGTTGCCCTTTTCCGGTCGGTTGTATAGCCGACGAAAACGGTCAACCCCGGGAATTTACAGGCGCTGAGGCCTTGCCGTGCGCGGCCGTGCAGACACGGCCACTCCGGTACAATGGCGAAAACTGCGGGGAGGCTCGATGGGAACACAAAAATCTTATCGTGTAAAAACATGTACGACAGTCGTTACCAAACCAATGGAGCCACGGCATTATTGCCATTTTGGTTTGAAAAATGCCATTTTAAATCTTTATCGCTTTGTAGACATTTCTTGTTTTAAAAATAATACAATTCAAATTAACGTTAATATTGATAGTCTTCCATTATCGAAGAGATCTGGCAGCCAAGTATATCCAATTCTTTGTAGTATAACAGGATATACAAATGTAGAAATGATCGGCATTTATGATGGTTATCAAAAACCAAAATACGTTTACAGTTTTTTTATTCGATTTTGTCGAACAGGCAATAGTCCTTATTAATAGTGGATTGTTAATTAACGAACATTTATACCATTTACAAATAAAATCTTTTATTTGTAATGCTCCCGCAAGAGGTCATGCGGGATATCATTCTTGTACAAAATGCCAGATTGAAGGAGATTTGATTGATAATAGGGTATGTTTTCCAGACGTAAATAATATTAGATTTCGAACTGACCTTGGGTTTAGATTAAAAGTTGGTGAAGATCATCACGCGGGTACAACTTCTTTAGAAAATATTCCGGGTTTTTACATGATCCATACTGTTCCACTAGATTACATGCATTTAATTTGTTTAGGTGTAATGAAGAGATTACTCTTAAACTTGTGGTGATGTAGAAAACCTACCACAAAAATTTCTATTTCGCAATCTCTTAATGTATCAAATTCCTTAGTTTCTCTGGCAAAGTGCATGTCATTAGAATTTAATAGAATACCACTAAGTTTAAATGAACTGAAACGATGGAAAGCAACGGAATTTAGTCAGTTCCTGATTGACACCGGCCCAGTAGTCTTATTAAAGATCTAACTACTCGTGGCGTGCCTGCGGCACGCCCTCGCAACCAGGCCCTCCGGGCGGGTTGCCCTTGCGGGCGACTGGACTATCGCATGGACAGAATTTCATGTCAACCAAATGATTTATTTTCTTGTATTAACATTGAAATCACAATAAATCACAATAAATCTCGATTTCGATAGCAAGATCGATGTTAATGTACACAATCAAAACAATGAAATGCTTTATTTCAATTGGTTTTCTGTGATATCAACATTTTTTCATTGCAATGCTTTATTTTTTAAAAGCATGTACGTGCTGAACGTGTTTGTGATAATCTATTTCGTTCAATTCCATTTCGCGTTGCTCTGTAGTTCTCTCTCTCTCTCTCTCTCTCTCTCTCTCTCTCTCTCTCTTACTGCAGAGGATACCTCTTACTGCAACGACCATCTTTCACGCAGGGCGATTTGTGGTTTAAACTACCGCAAGGGCCATGTATCATGTTGGACTTTACAATATCATAGAGAAGAGGGTCTTGCTAAGGACCAGGTATTTCAGCTCTAATAACATTGTTGATCTTATCTGGCGTGATACGCTGCTGTAGCCATAGCAAGATGTGAATGTGGGGAAGACCCCGTTTTTGCCATTCCACGGAGTATATAAAGCATTGCACCGCTCCAAACAGATTGCCTTTGGTTAGATGAACCATCATCTTTTTCACCTTAAGGTGGAATACTCTGGCTATAATGTCACGGCGATCATGTGACTGTTGACCAGGTAAAAGCATATCTGTGATGTCTTTACATCTGGGGTTACACGTAAATGTGATAAAGAGGTCAGGACGGTAGTATTGACGCACGTATGTTGTAACGTATCGGATTTTCTATTGGCGTTGGATTCCCCTACGTTGCTGAATGACTCGCCGAGCCATGGTCCGCGGCGAGGGGAACGGTCGGGAAACGATGTTGACGAGGTGCGCGGGTGGAAAATAACGAGGCAGAAGTTCGTTTACTGCGGTGCTCGCTGTCGCATGTTCGCGGGCGGGGGACAGTTTGCAGGCTCTCTCATGGGTCGAAAGAGCGCCTCTGGCAGCCCTACAGACGATATATGCTCTCACTGAGCTACTATGGTGCGTAGCTATGACCAAAAAGTGAGAACGACCAGCTTTCGTTCGGTTCGTTGCTGACACGTAGAACAACTAGACGTGTCAGCGTAGCGGCGCAAAGAAACGCTATAAGAGGTGGGCGTGGCTAAGGGGCCAAGAGCAAATATTAGAAAATGATAGTTGGAAAAATCTTGGGAGAGCTCTTGGTAACCTTTATGCCGCTGGAGACACGGCTCCAGCAAAAGCGCCGCTACAAAGAAGCATGTACGTCTGTAACGACTTGCTAAGGGATGGGCTCTGATTCCCCGGAAAGGCCGGAACTGTAAAGGGACTATAAATGTCCTAGCTGCGCTTGGGCCTCCAAGCGGTACCGCCGGATGGCAATCTCTTCGGGGACATGCTAACTGAACGAAGCGCAGTGGAGTGGAGGAGGTAACCACTCAAAGTCCACGCCTCCCACGTGTTTGCCGTGCGTGGCAACCTTTGTCGTCGGAAGAGAGGATCCTGGGGTCTGAGGGGGCCCACCTTTGCGAGGGTGACGTCCCCAACACGTACCTTTGGCCTCTGCTTCGGCTAGATGGGTGGCTAGGCGAGAAAAGAGCCCTGTGCCTAGTCAATCGGCTTGGAAAACCATTAGCCTTAGCGAAGTGGTTTTCTGTTGGGTTAGGAAGCGGTAGGTGGTTGATGGTATGTGAAGACATATATCATTGGCGCCAATATCTGCGGACTATATTCTGGGTGATGCACCAACCTGACGAATGCAGGTTCCATTTGAGGGTCCGAGGAGGCCGGTGCACGCAACGGAATGAAACAAGGAACTATATCACATGGATACAAGAACCAAAATGAGAGCCAAGTCGACGAGACCAGTGCGAGGCAATGCCGAGCATGAAGTCGTCGCAGCAGAGGTAGCGGAAACTGGAAACAGCGAAACTGCCTCTGTGACCGTCAAAATTGAGAGGACCGAGGTTGAGATGAATGTCTTGCCTAGCGTGTCCCTAGAGAGGTGCGATGCACCAAAGGCCAAGGCATTAGCTCCTGCCGGGAAACCGAAGAGCATGCCGAAAGCAAAAAAGACGAGCTCTTCCAAGTCCGAGAAGAGGTCCGAGAAACAGGGGCAAGGTGCTAACCTTGCCTCTGGGAAAGAAAATGGCACGACGCTCAAAGGGGATGAAAACCTAGAGCCGAAGACAAGCCATAGAGAGGAGTGGACCCAGGTCCGCTCCAAAAAGGACAAGCGCGCCGCGGAGGTGGCACCAGCTAAAGTGGTGCGCAAGCAACTGGGAAGGAAGTCGAGGGAGGCGGCTTCCGGGACCAGAGAAAGGCTCGAACTCGTAAGAGTTGAGGCCTTCAAGCACGTCTCTGAGATCGCGAGGTGTTGTGCTCTCGAGAAATCGAGAGTTACAAAGGAAGCCTCAGGGCTGATCGTAGAGAGTGCAAACGCTCTGAACGGGCTTGTCCAGGAGCTCATTCTCCGGAATGGCTTCCTTGAAGGACAGCTCGCAGCGGTCAAAGCAGCACGTGCTAGACCTGCTGAGAAGAGCGCGACTGAGTCGCGGACTGCCCCGCGGTCCACAGCGACCAGTCAAGCTGGACAGCGTGTACGCTCGACCTACGCCGATGCGGTTAAGGTCGAGTGCCGAAAGGTCTCCCCTGACGCGGTAAAGCCACCACAACACGTGGTAAGGATTTTTCCGCCGGAGGGCAAGGAGCAGAACAGTGAAGCTACCAAGCGGACTGTTCTCGCCCTTGTTAAACCTGCGAAGGAGAAGATCCGCGTGAAGTCGGTGCGACTCATCCACTCCGGTGGCATAGTAGTCGCGACTGAACGCAAAGAGGACCTTCAAGCCTTCACGGGTAATAAGGGACTGAAGGATAAAGGACTCTCGGTCACCTTGCCGTCCAAGAGGAACCCGTCACTAATAGTGTACGATGTTCCGAAGAAGATGGCAAGAGAAGAGGTTGCTTCCAATTTATGGAAGCAAGACCTCTCCGAGATGACCCAGAAAGAGTTTGCCTCGAACCTTAAAGTCGGTTACCAAGCCGGTCCTAAAGGCAGAGAGGCGACCAACTGGGTCATAGACGTCAGTCCGCAGCTTCGCCAGCGGCTGAAGAGTGGGGAAGGCCGGGTTTACATGGGGTGGTCAGCTTGTCGTGTACAGGACTACGTCACAGTAACCCGGTGCTTCAAGTGCCAGAAGTTTGGCCATACGGCCAAACGTTGCAAGTACAAGGAGGACATATGCGGTCACTGCGCCGGCAAGGGGCATAACTTTGCCACGTGCAGCAAGAAGAGCGGACAGCCGGTCTGCTCTAATTGCAAAGAACGTGGCAAGCCGCACGACCATAGGTCGAGAGACAAGCTGTGCGCGTCCTATCAGGTCGCGTTACAGCAAGTAGTTGCTCGTACCAATTATGGTTAAGAGCTCCGAAGACAGACGATCTCAGAGGTTGATCCGTGTCGTGCAGCATAATATGCATCGCGCACGAATCGTTGCTGACGAAATCAGATCTTTGCTGCATGCAAAAGGAGTGGATGTGTTGTTAGCTCAAGAGCCGTACAGCTGGGAAGGCAAAATGCCTAGGCTGCAGCGGACAACGAAGGTAATCACGGTCGGGGACAGGCCGATGGCAGCAATAGCTGTCACCAGCCGAGAACTTACCGTGGTTAAGATATTACATCTGAGCGACACTCATCTCTCCTGCGCGTGCGTAAAAGGCAATTTCGGAGAGTTCTACCTGGTCAGCCAGTACTTTCAATGCTCGGAAGAGATTGAACCAAGTCTGGCTCGACTAGAAAAAGTACTTGCGGCACTGAGTCACAACTGAGTCGTGATCGCAGCGGATGTGAACAGGAAATCTTCCCTTTGGGGGAGTGCGAAGACAGACGCGCGAGGCCGAATACTCGAAGAGTTCGTGGCCCAGCACGGCTTGGTTGTATTGAACGAGACAGGTAGTATACCCACATACTCCAGTCCGTCAGGAGATTCTTTTATCGATGTCACATTTGCGACATCCGACATGTCCGACAAGGTGCGAGGATGGAAAGTTCGAAAGGACTTGACTTCCAGCGACCACCGAGTCCTTGAGTTTTCGTTGCAGTTCTCAGCTACGGATGGAAACCCGCGCCGTGAAGGCCGGTTCCACCTGGATAGTGCGAACTGGGAAAAATTCGAACGAGCGCTGCTGGGAAGCAGGAGGAACTTAACCCTCCGACCGAGCGGTCGCGAGGAGGTTGAGCATCTGGCACAGGAATTCGAGAAATCGATTGTCCAAGCGTGCGAATCCTCCATGCGTCCCAAGCAGTGGCACTCCAAGTCTGTCCCTTGGTGGACGCCGGAGTTGACGAGACGGAAGAAGCGCGTCAACAAAAGTAGGCGCGCCTTCCAAAACCCGAGATGTTCGGAGAGCGAGAAAGCAGACCGAAGAGCTGAATATCTATTGCAGAGAAAGGCTTACTCTAAGTTGGAAGGACTTTGTTACCAAGCAGGGAAACAAGGAACCGTGGGGTCTTGTTTACAAGATCTCACGGGAGAAGCTGAATGTTGAAACTGCGGTTTCAAACATTCGGACAAATACAGGACATACAGTGGACTGGGAAACCACTGCGTCAGCACTGCTGGAGTCGTTGGTTCCGGACGATACGTCTGTGAGCAACAATCCAGAGCAGGCAAGGCTTAGACTGGAAGCCGCTACCGACCCAATGACTGAGGACGATCCTGTCTTCATTCATAGGGAGCTTGAAGAGGCGGTGAAAAGTCTTAAGCGATGAAAATGTCCGGGCCTAGACAGAATAGAGCCTGAAATTTTGAAGAGCTCCATCGGAATTCTCCGTAAGGAGCTGCTTCGGCTCTATAACAGCTGTCTAGAGCAAGGGGTCTTCCCCTCCAGGTGGAAAGTCGGTTCGATCAGAACTATTCTGAAAGGACGAGACAAACCGGAGATGGAGGTGAAGTCCTACAGACCGATTTGCCTACTATCCGTAGTAGGCAAAGTTCTTGAAATGATGATCGTTAAGCGATTGTCTAACTTGTTTCTGAACGAGGAATACGCCTCTGACCGGCAATATGGATTCAGACCGGGCCGATCCACGGAAGAAGCCGTGGTGAAGTTAAGGAGTCTGGTGTTCAGCCGCGAAGAAAAGTATGTCCTCGCGCTCGCCTTTGACATTTCGGGTGCGTTCGACAACCTATGGTGGCCGAGCATCCTCAACGAGTTGAGGAGGCGAGGCTGCCCGAGCAATCTTTACAGGCTGATGGCCGACTATTTCGCCAACCGTGTGGTGACTTTAAAGTGCAATCACGGAGCAGTGCGGAAAGTCGTAACCAAAGGCTGTCCACAGGGATCAATTCTCGGTCCGAGCAGTTGGAATTTAGTCTTTGACTTACTCCTTCGGCTCTTAACAAACACCGGGCTCGAATGCGAGCCCATAGCCTACGCGGATGACTTGCTCGTGCTTGCTTATGGCAACTCGAGGAAGGAACTCCGGCTTAAAGGGCAAAAGGTTGCCGATGCGATAACCGAGTGGTGCCATTCACAAAAGTTATCGTTATCGGCTTCCAAGACCGAGATGATACTCTTGAAAGGCTCCTTGCAAAAGGATAGGCCACCTGTGATAAAGATTGATGGCAAAAGTATCGCCATAAAAGGTACCATTAGGTATCTTGGCGTACAGATAGACAGACAGCTGGGAGATGCGACCCATGCTGAGTACGTGAGTGCTAAATCGATGCGAACGTTTATAGCGTTAGCAAAGATTGCTCGAGCGAACTGGGGATTGGGATATCGGGCCATGCGTACTATGTACAATGGTCTGTTTGTGCCAATCACGGCGTATGCCGCCGCGGGCTGGGCAGACGTTCTCACCCTTGCATCGAGAAAACTTCTCGTCAGGGCGCAGAGGAGAGTTCTGCTTGGCTGCACCAAGGCCTATAGAACGGTATCCACAGATGCGGTCACAGTGATCGCTGGTGCGGTACCGATAGACTTGGTGATAGCTGTGCGAGCATGCGCCTTCAAGATACGAAAGAAACTTTACATAGAGTTCGATACATGTCGGATAAGTCATGATGACTTAGAAAACGGAGTCGTGAGTCCGTCCGAGGCGTTAGCCTACGTGAGACGGACCGCTCTGGCAATGTGGCAACGACGGTGGTCGTCATCACCGCATGGAAGGACTACCTTCCAGTATTTCGGTGATGTTTCAGACCGCCTCCGTGCGCGCTGGGTGATCCCTGATCATTACGTGTCTCAGTTCGTGAGTGGACACGGAGACTTCCGTGCGAAGCTCAAGTCCTTCAAGTTAGTAGAGGACGAACACTGCGAGTGCGGCGAAGTGGAAACACCGAGCCATATCTTATATGTGTGTCCTCGGTACGATCAAGCGCGGGAACTTCTGCGCCAGGATGCAATTGCAAACGGCCAACAGTGGCCAGTGCAAGAAGCCATCCTGGTAAGCGAACAACTTTTCAGAAGCTTCCGGAAATTCGCGCGAGACGTACTTCGGTTGAAGGCTATACGAACGAGAGAAGTCTCGGACTAGAGGCAAAAGAATACCTCTTCCGAGACGTCAAGGAACGGCCAGCTGGCCGAGATCTTAGGATCTCGGTCCCTCGGGCCAGGACACAAGCCCCTCCTGCTTTCTTCTAAGCAGGAGTTCCTGGAAAGGGTTGGACTCGAGGTGGCAGTGGCGGAGCGTCGTTGAGCTCCTCCACATGGCGAAAACGGGAAGGTGATGCCAATAACATCAGGCAAGACTTGCAAGAGTGAGCAGAGGCCGGTATGAACTGTATGTTCGAGGTACGGCGTGGTCGGGGCAACCCGATCACATGCTTTAAATTACATGTCGCGTGTTCGCGGTCGACGGCGTACCTACGGGCTCGGTCGGTGACGGGAGGCTCGGCGTGAGCGCGGTTCGCAAGACCTGGTGATCGGTGGGGTGTCTCATGGGCGCGATGCTCCCGGCGGCTCACCGTGTGCAGGCGGGCATTCTCGTCGTGACGGAGGTGAAGGAGCTCCGACGGCCCGTTGGAGCGGCTACAGGAATGGTTCGGTGGCCCACAGAACCGGCGGGGAACGGGGTTTCGACGGCCCGGCGAAACGGCTAGGTGGGAACTCCGACGGCCCGTTGGAGCGGCTACAGGAATGCTTCGGTGGCCCACAGAACCGGTGGGGCACGGGGTTTCGACGGCCCGGTGAAACGGCTAGAGAGGATCGGCGGGGAGTCGCAACGGCCCGGTGCGCGGTTACGGGGATCGGTGTGAACGGAATCTTGACGGCCCGTCAAACTATCGGCGAGAAAACCCCACTTACCACGATGGTCACTCCAGCTATTCGGCGTGACGGGCGGCCTCGGACTGATCCCCCGATCTGTCCTGCGTGTTGCCTTTTATAGGCAATTTCGGTGGGTCACGAGGGGAACGCGGTGTGCGGTCGGCGGATATTCGTTCCCACGGTATTCCCACGGTGTTCCCACGGTATTCTCACGGCGTCTGGTTCGGAGACGCGATAAAGCGCGAAGACGCGCGGCGGGCTGATATTTTATTTTTCGTGCGCGGAAATCAGATTGACGTGCATCAAACGTGAATTAGTTGTGCGGAATTCCGGTACGAATGTGCATTTTTGTGGATACTTGCATTTGTGACGATTTTATTCAACATTTATGGACACAACCACAATATACCATTTTATAGTGATCTCGAGTAAACTACCCATGTGAGAATAATTTAAAAGTGAAAAGGCATTTACCCCTTCTACTCGATAATTCCATAGGGCGGATATTAGAAATGTCCTTGTGGATTTTAACGAGTAGGTAGGTTCAATGTGGTCCAATGATTTATTAAACATTTTCACCTCGCTGGGGCCCCAAATGAGAACCAAGGTAAGCAAGCATCTGTCACTTGATACGTGAATGTCGTGCGCCTCTATGACGTACGCAACGTACACTTTTGTTAGACTTGTTGCCGCATTTTAGGCGGATTTTTAATTGTTAATAAATTAATAACGAAGTCGAAATCGCAATTTTTTTTATTCTTCATTTTCGTCTTATATTATCGTCGAGAACCACCCCTTAAATTTTCTCCCACCTGATGTCGAACACCCTGTATAGGAGATGGCCCGAAACAAACATGCCCCAACTCCAATTATACTACGGTGTGAGGAACCATAGTCCCATTAATTTTCAATAATTCAACAGTCATTGTGTACGGATAACTGTGAAGCAACGGTGTGAAGCAACGGTGTGAAGCCACGGTGTGAAGCGACGGTTTGGTCGAGTAAGAATAATAAGTCTTAGTCTTAGTTGGAATAAGTAAAATAGCTACGCATATTAGTACTTCCAGCGCAACACTTTGCTTGCGAGAAACTCTCTACGTCGTCGCGGCCCTCTCGCGGCAGAAGATGGCTGTATCTCGGGAACGGTGCACCTATCGCAAAAAGGCTCAACGGGAAGCATGTAGGGTATGCACCCCCCTTAGGGGTTGAATTTTTTAAATTGCCGAAATAACTGTTTCATTAATTATAACAAAGAGCATTAAGACCAAGTTTCAAGCAAATCTGACCACAAATAAAATATTCCTCATACAAACGTTGCAACCCTTTTTCAACCCCTTAGAGGTTGAATTTTCTAAAATGCCGAAATAGGTGTTTGATCAATTATATCAGAGAGCATTAAGACCAAGTTTCAAGCAAAACCGACCACAAATAAATTATTTCTCATACAAACGTTGCAAACCCCTTTCCACCCCCCCTAGGGGTTGAATTTTTAAAAATGCCGAAACAGGTGTTTGATTATTTATATCAAAGAGCATTAAGACCAAGTATCAAGCAAATCCGACCACAAATAAAATATTCCTCATACAAACGTTGCAACCCCTTTTCACCCCTTCAGGGGTTGAATTATTAAAAATGCCGAAATAAGTGTTTGAATAATTATAACAAAGAGCATTAAGACCAAGTTTCAAGCAAAACCGACCACAAATAAAATATTCCTCATACAGACGTTCCAACCCCTTTTCACCCCCTTAGGGGTTGAATTTCTAAATATTCTTTCGTATTCCTTTGATAGATCATAAAGGAAACCTCTGTGCAAAATTTCAGCTTTCTAGGGCCAAGGGTTTAGCCTGGGCGTTGATGAGTGAGTGAGTGAGTCAGGACTACATTTTTATATATATAGATAAGTAAAGATCGGTATAGAAATTTTCTTTCGTTGCATGTAGCAATCACTATATTATCCAATTCAAAATATTTTAAATTAATTGACTATGCATCTGAATTGTTAAATTATTTCGTTAAAACGTTTAAAGTATTATATGGAGCACAGCACATTTCTCACAATGTTCACAATCTCTTACACATTGCGGAAGATTTAAAAAACCATGGGCCACTGCACAACTTCGGAGCTTTTAATTACGACAATTTTTTACAAAGTATTTTAAATTCTGTTTGAAAGCCGGATAAAATATTAGTGCAGTTAGTGAGACGGCATACGGAAAAATGCCATGTTTTTATGAAAGAAAAGATTCATAATAGTAAATTTCCTATTTTTAAAAATCAACATTCCGACGGACCCTTAGAAAGAAATGTTAATGCTATTAAACAATTCAAACGCGTTGATTTCCATAATTCCAATTTAAAAACTAGCGAGCCAAATAACTGTTGTTCTCTTATAAATGGTGATATAATTATTGTCGAAATTTTAATATTATCAGATGACGTGTACAAGATAGTTGGTAGAAATTTTTTTTATGAGAGTCGTTGTAAGTCATCCAAATTTGGAATTTTCTCAATAGGTCCTTCTGAATCCTTTAGGTCCTTCTGAAATTTTTAATGATACGGATGTTTTTGCGAAATATACTAAATTAGAAATTGAAGAAAAAATGATTGTTTTCCCATTGCTACATTGTCTTTCATAAGTACATATGTTCGGATCAGGGACCAAAACGGTTCTAAAAATAACTGTTTCAAACTGTTATATATCGGTTCTGAGTGAAACAGTTATGAAGAACCGAAATGATGTTATAACTATTACGAGGATATCGGTTCTGGCTTATATCGGTTACGGTTACAGTTCTGGAGAACCAATATTTCGTTCTCTAACTGTTATATACAGGGTGTCTCAAAATTCCCTCAACATCTGGAAATGGGACGTTCGTGAGATTATTTCAAGCGACATTTTCCTTTACGAAAATGGCATCCGAGGCTCTGTTAAGGAGTTAACGAAAAAACACGGACCAATCACAGCGCGACCTAGATGTGTGTTGGCACGTTCAGCGCGTCGAGCCGGCAGCCAAGCGTCGGTGGCACGCCGCGATGTCGCAACGAACAAGAGTTTTTCGATTTTGTGAATCCTCTCCTATTTCGATGAGCTTTGGATATGTTGTCAAGACCATGATTCTGATCAACATTTATCGTTACACTTTTTGGCTGTCGGCTTTATTTTACGAGATATTAGTAACAACTTGTAATTGAAAATCGATCGATGTACTATTTCCTCTCCGATTTCGACGAGCATTATTTCAAAGAAAAAAAGGTATTTGAAACGTCGAATTTATAACATATTTCATGGTCATCGAAATCGGCGAGGACCCACATCATCGGCAACTTTACCCGAACGAGAGAAGAAGCAGAAACTGATTGAATTAAGAATTCACATATTCAGCCGTAAATCCATTTGCTTGTTACACCAGTGAAACACAATACACGAAACACCACACTTTCACACAATTACTAAAGACTACGCGTAGAACACTTTTCGAACTCGATAACGAACAAGAAGAAATGATACATTCCGACGCGGAAAGAGTTCCTTGCTTTTCGCGATTCCGCGCAAAACTGTGCTCTTCGATCGGACACTGAATTCGACGAAGGCCGATCGTTTGAAACAAATGAAATCGTTGCCAAGGAGATATTGATTTTTCCGGAATCACATGATTCTCGAAAACTTCGATTCTTGACGAACGGACGATGCCATCGACGAGATATCTCGTGTATTCTTATTACTCATATGAAGCGTTATTATCAGGGACCGCAAATTTTAGAATCAGACAGAAAAATATTAATGGATTAACAAGTATTTCATCGACTAAAATCGTATTGATTACAAATAAGGATTATAAATAACCGTAATTTTTTTCTCTTGTTGGTAAATGTTTTTGGTTAAGAGAAATTAATTTCGATCACTTATAACAGTTATCAATGAGAGAAATTTATTTCGGTCGCTCATAACGGATATCGATGGCAGAATATTATTAGTATAATTAATTAGTATAATTATTATGACGAGGAGGGTGAACAGAGCTAAACTGGAACCTGTTTCTCTGTAAACATAGTTTAAAATTTTATTCGCTATTTTAGAATTATTTATTTAAATAAATCAAGGTAAGTCAAATGAGCTTAGAAAAATATAGATTACGATACATGTGCCATTACAACATTTTTCCACAACAGACAATAGCAACATACTAACTGAAAATTTTGCAAATGCATTTACTTTACGTACAAAATATTTACCCAAAAAGAAAAGGATTAAAGTAGAAGCTTCTAATAAACCTAAGCTACCATCAGCTGGAACTTCTGATGCCTGGTGGCAACAGCATCTTGAAAGAGAAAGACAACAAAAAATTAAATAAGAAAAGATTTCTAACAAAAAGAAACTTCAAGAGGAGAAACTAAAATTAGCCAACGAAAGGAAAAAATTACAGGAAAAAGTAACAGGAAAAAATAAAAGAAATACAAAAAAAATCAAAGAAGAAACAAAGTAGATTAAATGTTTAAGTTACGAAATCATCTATTTATTTTATTTTTTATTTGCTATTTTATTTGTGTTTTATTTATTACTTTATTTTACAGTTATTAACTTTACAGATATTTAATATTTCAGATACATTGTTATATTATTTATTAAAAAGGGAATAAAAAACTAGAATGTGAAAAAAGAGTGGTTTTAGATTTTTTATCTGTTCCATAAGTAGGGACATACAGTATGAAACACCAGGGACACACGCATGGTGTATGCAAGCTGTCTCATAATACGTACATGTACATTACTCCTATTTTTCAATCATATAATTATTTTTTAACGTTATAATTACATTACAAAAATTATTTATACATCAGAAAACACGAAAGAATGGAATAACGCACAAATTCGCAGCATTTCATGATTTTAACTTATTTAAAATCATTTAAAATATTATATTCTTTTCTAGCATCTGTCTCATAATATGGCCTTTTACCTTATGTATTTTGCTTAGTTATTGCAGCGCGCTCTTTCCCAATCCCATCCTCAAAATAAAGAATAAGTTCTAATTATGTTAAATTTTAATATTTCATATGTATAGACTCTAGTAAATTTTTAAAAGTCTGCGTGATGCTCAAGCTACCCGATTTCATCGAAAAGGTTACGTCACTGAGGCTGAAATTGCCTCAATTGACTAAGAAAGTGAATCCTCAATCGGAACCACTCCCTAGTAGCACAAAATATTGTATACATATTCACATAATATTAAAAAGAGATTCAATCTTCTTTTAATATTCAAATATACATATAATATTTATTTTATATTATGAAAAAAATATTTTTATCTAAATATTCGGGAAATATTTATTTCATATTATGAAAAAAATATTTTTTTCTAAATATTCAGGAAATATTTATTTCATATTATTGTTGTCGCGAGCCCTGATTCGAAAAATGCGAGGGATTCGCGGACTGATGTACAGCGATTACGGATACAATTTGCGTCGATGATCGAAACGTGATTAGTAAAACAGCGCCGACACGGTCACGGATGGTTCGGAGTCGCAAAAAAGTCAATGCTAGTCGTTCACGATCCGGAAAGCAAGAGAGCACAATCGACGTCGCGCGGAATGTCGAGAATCGATTCTCGTTAGGTAGGGATGCTAAAAAAAGTGACCTCAACAGTGGATCTTTGTTGGAGAACCGAGGTGTATTTGCGACATCGAATTGGCGTAAACAGCGGTGATCATCTTCGCCGAGCCGTGCCACTTGACTGCCGCGTTTGTGGCAACGACGGCATCGAACAAGGATCGACGTGACAATATATCTGCATATTAAAAAAAAAATATTTTTCGCGTAATATGAAATGAAGATTCATTTAATATTTAGAAAAAAAATTTTTTTTCATAATATTAAATAAATATTTTTTGAATATTTTAAGACAAATATTTTTTTCGTAATATGAAATAAAGATTCATTTAATATTTAGAGAAGGGATCGGGAAATAGGTATCTATCCGTATAGCTTCTCTGGAACCTATTCGGGATCTTTCTCGGC